>CAJUYI010000949.1:55608-79967 GCA_910591695.1 Galerucella pusilla | reverse complement strand
ATGATTGGAAAATGGCACTGATTTTACCAATTTACAAATCGGGGAACAAACAAAATTGCAACAATTACAGAGGAATAACCCTACTTAGCACGGCTATTAAAATATATGAGAGAATAATAGACAAGAAACTGGAGACCACATATAGAAAGTACATTAGAAGAATCACAAAGTGGTTTTAGAAAAGGGAGAAGCATACAAGATCATCTTTTTACAGTTAAATTGTTAGCAGATAAATTATTACTACAACAAGATAAAGAAGCTTATGTTGGTTTCATTGATTTGGAGAAGGCTTTCGATGAGGTACCATGGGAAGCGTTATGGGACATCTTAAAAAATAGAGGAGTTGACAAGAAGACAATAAGAATAATAGAAAACATATATAAAAACAACTTATGCTGTGTAATTCGCGAAAATAAAATCTCAGAAGATTTCATAACACAAAAAGGATTAAGACAGGGAGGGGGATTAAGTTCACTATTATTTATTACCTTCATGGATGAAATTATAAAACAATGTTCACCCAAGATGTAGGGTTGCCAGATTTTAAAATTAGGAAAGCGGAAGGATAATTTACACGCACAATCCGCTGATAAATAACTATGAGCATGTTTGATAGAATGAAAAACGAAAGCACATTCTGCTCGTGCAGTCAAATCCACGTCTAAATCGTTTTTTAACAAAAAGGTGTCAATTTTTTTTCCTTGTGAACCTTTCGCCCTATGTTTCTTGTGTATTTTCGTTTTCATATGTTTAACTATATCGTTTTCTCCGCCGTGATCGTACATTTAGCTTGAAAAATATCTTTGCCCCTAACAATCCAAGGATAAGTTTTGCACCATTCATTATTAAATTTTACATTCCATTTAGTTTTTTGAACAGAAAGTTCAGCCCCACTAGCCCCAACCTCAACTTTCTCTTGATTCGGCTCAAACTCCGGAAAAGTATGTCCTTTTGTTTACCTTCAATTAGTTCACAATCATCTTCGTCAACGCTAATTTGCCCAACCCAATCAATCTCATCATCGCTAAAATCACTACTATCAGAAAGATACATAATGAACGTCAACAAAATAGTCAAATACCAAGGAGAATAAGAAAATGATAATTTATTGCGTAGCGCAGCAAAAAACAGGCAACACTGATCACTGTTATCATCACTGAGCAGACAAAATAAGCCGCGTCGCCTAAGCTTTGCTGGGCGAGTTTGAGTCAGCGTTGCCGGATTGTTTAAAAAATGATAATTATTAAAATTTGAATTACTGTATTCTTTATTTGCCGAAATGCGGGAGGTTTGTATATGGGCGCGGGAGATTTGGTAGAAAAGCGGGAGTCTCCCGCCTAAATCGGGAGGGTTGGCAACCCTACCAAGATGAAAAAGCTGCATATGGGCTACAGAAATTTACAAAGAATAAACATCGCTGAAGGAGCCTTTGCAGATGATTTAATTATTATGACAGGTACGGAAAAGGACCTACAACAAAATTTGGACACATGGAATAAAACTTTAAAAGAAAATGGGATGAACATAAATAAGAACAAAACAAAAGTGTAAAAACAGTAGGGAAATACAGATTGCAATAGATGGAACAAATATTGAGCAGGTGAAAAGCTTCAAATACCTAGGAGTGGAAATTCAAGAAAACGGAAAACAGGATATTGAAATTAATAATAGGATACAAAGCACTTTGAAATTATACTATGCAATGAACAGGTCATTTATAAACAAAAAAGAAATATCAAGAAAAACCAAAATGAATGTATATAAAACTATATTTAGACCAATCCTCACATTTGGATGTGAATCATGGGTGCTCACACAGCGACAAAAGAGTCAAATTCAGGCCGTAGAAATGAAGTATCTTAGAAGAGTCAGGGGTGTTAGAAAAAAAGACAAAATGAGAAATACAAAAATAAAAGAAGACCTAGAAATAGAGCCAATGCTGGAATTCATTGAAAAACGACAACTTAGCTAGTGGGGGCATATCCAAAGAATGAAATAATTAACATTGGGAAATAATAGAAGTAAAAAAAGTTTAATGAAGGAGAAATATATAATAATTGGTGTAAAAGTTTAATTTTAATAGATTTAACCGACATAAGGAGCAATTCCATAAGCAAATGTTAAATTTTAACGCACAGTTAAAAATAAGAGAATCTGCTAACCCATTTTTGCAAGTCTGTATGCATATTAAGCTTTAAAGTATTAACGGAAAACTCTTTATTGGATACCATACATGTTGAAATTCGAATTATAATCTTGACTAGGTATAGATTAAAACATTTATAATAGTGGAAGCTTTGTCAAATATAACGGCGTACCGTTAATTTTTAACCACTTCTTATAGAATTGACCCTATAGTTGATTATTTGAAAGTGTTTTAAATAGTTAAATTTAAAATTAAATATAATTGCAGAAAAATTATGAAACAATTTACCTAAAATATTAAAAACCAATAAGAGCAGTTATGAAAATCAATAAAATATATCTATAAATATCAAATAATTAAGGACAGATGTATTAGAAGGTTAAAAATATTTAGTACTGACCCCGCTAGCTGCGTGTACCAATTCTTGTAACCATTCACTCGCCACGTATTCGTTTGGCGCTGCCAACAGTATACTCTTCCCATCGATGATAACTTGGAAAGTATGCGGTCTAGCACTATTCGCAATCCTTCTAGCACCTTGACAAGAGCCGTTAATTAGAGGGAACACCCTCATGGGTACCCTTTGAGATGGCGAAGATAACATGTACAAAACACCAGCTCTAAAAGTAATAGTTATTATTAAATACTTATATTGTTTCCATCAAGACAGTATACTAGAAATAGGAGCCAAGAATCAGCTTTCGATCATTCGACCTGACTTACTTTAATATGAAATATGCAGTCTCCCATCGAGCGGATTCTGTTTCTGAAGTTTTAAACATCAAAGGTCCTTCTTTACTAGGCCCCAGGGGGGTAGGATCTAGATCCGAAGTACAATCTTGAACATTTACAATGCTGTAATAAAAATATTCTTCATCCTAAAAATAGAAATTCGGAATAACAGTTTGTACTACAAAACTGGCTGGGATTATTGGAGTTGAAAGTTATCAAATGTCATAATATAATAATGAAAGATGAATATTGCTCATCGTTTGAGTCACAAATAATAACGAAAATGGAAGAAGAGTGATGGTCAGTTCTTGCGGTAATGTAACCTCACTATAGGATAATAGCAAAGATTACAGAATAAAAATATAAGATGTTTCACTTCAGGGAGGTTTGATTCAAATTGCTGTCCCAAACGGACGCCGCTGTCATAAATTATGTTTACGACTCGCTTTTGTTGTCAATAACGAGACCGGTAGATACCAGAGAAGTTCGAATGACTTATTTTATTTTAAGCTATACAGGGGTAATTAGATAAATATATATTTAAATTAATAGGATTCTTTATTACAAAGTTTTATTTTTAAATGTTAATTATTTCGAAAAATGTTCGGGATATGATTTTGAAAAGGTAATTATTTTAAATATTTATATTATACTATATTATTATATTGGGCCAAAAGGCATCACAAGGTGGCGGTTGAAAAAAATGGAATTACTAACATAAAGAGTAAAAATTCCAGCTTACCTTATGAACAGAAGTACTTTTACAAATGGATCTTCTTAAATTCACCATATCTCTCATAGTAAGTTGCCTAACAGCCGACAACCGAGGTTTATTTGTATCTTTTCTCATGGCTATTTCTAGCTGCCCTACCAAATCGCCTGTTAAATTTGTACATCCTGTGCTAACAAGACATTGCATTTCTTTGTCATAATTCGAAAAATGGATGGTTTGTCCTTGAGGTCCGATTAGAATTGTGTCTAAGTCAGTATACGGTAGGACGAAATGGTTGGTAAAAGTACCAGTTGGTTTTGAACTTGCTATATACAGCGTGTTGTCCGTTAAAATTACTAAAAGAGGTCGAGATTCGCCATCAGTTGTGTACGCGCTTCTTACGTGAAACACCTAGAAATCAAAAATAGTTGATATAAAATAGTTTATTTCTAAATACAGGGCGTCCATTTAAAACATTATCTAGAGTTCTGTAACTGTAGAGTAGGGAGGGTGAGTGTAGGCTCACAGCACTTAGGCCACATGTGACCCATTGCACATCCTCCCGAGGGGTTGTCCATCCAGTCCTTCCCAGGAAGGTGGACAGATCACTAGGAGATATCTCCTTTATTATCCAGATAGCAAATTTAAGTTTAGGATATTGAAAAAATAGTTAATAGAATGATAAATCATAGTTTCATAATTACATAGAAAATATATACATAATCAAAGAACCCCAAAAATGTATCTGAAACTTGGCAGATCTGTACACGATTCCAAAAAAAATTGGGTCAAAGAGTACTTTTTCAGGAGATCAATAGAGTTGTACTGTTTTTAGTTTAACATGATGTTGCCCCTTCCATTAATTAATTTGGGTTGTGCTCAACATCCAAGGTACTTAGGGCCAGTTTCATAATGCTTTTAAAGGAACCTTTAAGCGTAAAACATAGTTTATAGTGTAGTGATCTGTTTCATAACCAAAAATTCGCTATTAAAGCTTCCTTTAAGTTAAATTACCATTTTTGAAGCTTAAAAGTACTTTTAACAGACAGATGTCAACTCAGATTTGAAGTGTACTTTTCATAGTTTGGTTATACTCAAATTGTTCATGGTTATTAATTATTTTTAATGTTTTAATTTACACCATTAGAAAGAGCATGCTTTTAGCTAGAAAATGATCCCTCTCTAAATTGTTTTCATTGAAAATTGAATAATTTATAAAACCTCAAACAGCGGGTGAAGTTCGGCGTCTTAAGCGTGAAGCGCGCTCGGGACCACGATGTTCATCGGCGTCTGCCTCGGTGTTATCATTCGTTTTTTTGTCTGCCATTTTGGATTTAGTTTTAATTAATGTTAAATAATTATTTGGCGTAACTTTTAGTCATGAGGATTATCATTTTTTTGTTCACAAAAAAAACACCACTTTGTTGCCGTCTGCCGACCATTTTACTTCCATGAAAATGTCTGCCAATAATTTACACATTTCCTAACAACAAATCCTACATATTGACACAACTTTTATCCGTGAGTCTTATCATTTTTTTTCTTTCAAAAATTATCGATTTTGATCGGCTATTACGTACTTAATCTTCCTAACCACGCAGACAGACTGGGTGCTTAGTGTTTGAGAACTTTAATCGAACTTATCCATCTAGTCAAATATCATGTACCTTATACATTGTTTTTTCTGTAGCCAGCTCTCCGTGTAAAAGTGTTGTTCTCAATTCAAACCACCAAATAACCAAAAAGTAAACACAAATTCTGTCAAATTAAGGAGGAACCTGACGAGCAGTGCAGCCAACACAGTATACTCAAGCCTAAATGGGGATTTTATCATGAGGACGCGTCCATACTATTATGGAATTGACCCTAGTTTCAAGAGAACCTTCAAGGACCCTTTAGTTAAATGCCCATTTAAGCAATGATTATAAAACTGGCCCTTATTATTTGATACTATTTTCCAAGCACAAGTTGTCTAATCAAAAATGAATTTGCAAAGAAACAGAGAGTAGGTACTAAATGAACACCTCATATATCTAGTTCAATAAAAATTAAAACACTGATCTGTAATTATATAAATTTTGTAATGATAAATACTTACTCTATGTAACTTCTCGAACCTATTTCTAAAAATATCTTTCCTAAATTGCACAACCATCTTTTTATCTAAACTATCCGAGTAGTTTTTGGCATTGTTCCTACCCGCAGCAACCTCTTTCTCTAAGTCTTGATCAATATCTTTACATTTCGGAACCTCTTTAATACCCTTTATGTACAAATTTACCACTCTTTGTGTACTTTTTTGTCTACACTGGATTTTAGCATCCAACATCTTTTTCAACGTCACGTTTTTCAAGAATCTGTTGATTAAGGACGATTTTGAGCTTGAAGATTTTAAATAAGGTAATGATTTAGCTATGTCAGCTTCTTCCATTCTATCTGAAGCGTCCGCTTTGTATGAATTACTGATTGAGTAATGGTTTCTTTTGCTAATTTTTCTCTTAGGAGAACTGAGGTGTCTGGGATTTGGAGGTTCAACAAAGTCGGATATTGTTTCATTGTCCGACCATTCCATTTTAGAGGATTTGTTACTTGAGGTTGAAGTACTTGGCTTTGCATCTGTTATTTGAGGTTCTTCGACTTGTTCAATTTCTGAAATTTCAGCTGTACTTTTTACAGGGGTAGATGCATTATTACTTATTATCTCAAAATCGTCTTCTGGATTAGTTTGCTGTTCTTCCCGGGCACGTCTTCTGAAGAAGTTGAATTCTTTCAAAATCATTTGATAAACCGTTGAACTTTTAGGCTTTTGTTGCTGTTCAAATGTTTTCTGGAATTTGTCATATTCATATGAATAGCTAATACCTAAAACAAAAGCAAATAAAATATGTGCTAGTGTTCCAAAAACTGCTGGAAGAGCAGAAGTCGGTAGCAGAGGGACAGGTCACGGAATTAGAGAGGTTGAGGAGAGAGGAAGGTAGGAAGGAGAGAATGCAAATGGATGGGATGGATGAAAGGAGCCTTAGAGATAAGGATTGGGAGGTTGAAAAGAGGAAGGGAATAGATAGGCCAAGAGCCGGGTATTTTTTGTAAAAATCGTACGGGAACAGATATTAATTTTGAAATATGTTGAGGCATGTCCCCTGAATGTAACTCCAAGTTGGCGTCATGAGGGGGGCTTCACTTCAGCCGCCATATTGAAAAACCAGTTTTAAGAAATATCTCGCGAACCGCGCATTGTACGACAAAAATTGTGGAAATCATTATTGTAGATATTTCCTATCAATTTTATCGGAAACTTTTTCCCGTAGCATTTATGGTTTAGGAGCTGCAGCTTGGTAAAACTTGCACCTCGTACATTATCAGTGGCAATATTGCTCGTGGTACACAAAAACCACTTCATAACGGATAAAATGGCATGAAGTGTTCAAAAAAATGTCAATAAGCTGTGTACCGAATCAATTGAAATTATAAATAATGTGGAGAACAACTAATAATTCATCTATCTTTATTGTTGCTTAAAACGGTATCATCATATAAAAGATTGTCAATGTAGCAAAAAACAATAGTGCATCACGCTACATCGTAAGAATTATTATTGTTATTCTTAATATTATTATTATTAATTAACGGTTTGCGCTTGTATTATGCTATTTTATATTGTACAATATTATTTTATATTGTAATAGTAAAAATTTCTTTTTTAATAGAATAATATAGAGGTTTTTATTCAATTTGATTTTTTTTTAAATTTAACGTGATTCTGAGTTTTTCGAAAAATCGCTAACCCGTTTCAGTTGTAAATTTTGTAAAATACTGTGTATATTCGTCTGCACTGTATTTTCTCTGTCTAAAATTGTTGCAGGGTTCATGGTCATTTTACAAAATAAAATTCCCTGACTTTTCCAGGTTTTCCCTGACCCACAATTTTTTATCCAGGTCACTTTTAGGTATCCACTAAAAAAGCAAGTCTGTTGCAAATGAAATTCTTCCCAAGCTTCTCCCCACACACTCACACTAAAAAAGTTATAAGACAAGCTAGTATTTAATTCGTTTTCAATTTTTCTCTTTTTAATTTCCAAATTATAGATTTTACTCTCAGCTTCCCTTTTTCTCTTTTCAACCAGGTTATTTTTAATTGAATTTTTATTTTCTTTTTCGAGAAAGTCTTTATATGTTCTGTGAGTCATTTTTTATTGTAGTCGTAGTTTTCAGTTCCTCCTAAAAAATGTTCAACAGATGCAAGTTTTTTTAATTGACAAAAACTTTTTTCTGCTTGCCTACTCGTTATTATGTTTATCATAAAAGTATTGAATTAATTTATTTGCATTTTGTGCAGAATCCATAAATATTCTTGGGTCAAAACAGGTAATATACTTTGCCAAATTATATTTTATGCATGATCTTCCAGCAATTTTTTTTACTGCTGCTACAAGAAATTTTTGACATTCTTTCCAAAATCTTACTAGTTCTACTTCAGAAACCTTTATTATCATGTCCGAGTGAGCTATCTCTTTTTATTCCATATGTATAAAAAATAATAAAAGAATGGTTAAAGTTTATTGGGAACAATCAATAATTTTATCTAAACTTGAAGGGGAAAGATCAATAATTATTTTCCAGGTAGGGGAAACATTTCCCTGACATTTTTGGTTATTTCTGTTGAAAATGATGTTTTCCCTGACCATCTTTAAATTCCCTGACTTTTCCAGGTCGCTATGAACCCTGTGTTGTCGAAATCACTAAAAGAAAAAGAATTTTACGAATGTTACTTCAAAAAAACGGACTAAAAAGTGGCATTATTTTACGGGGCGAGTCTTATTTTTTTCGATGTCGACGGAAGGCACTCGTCGCCTTGTGAATCTGTCTCTTCTGCCTCCGAACGAGAGAAAACTAGACGAAACATAATATATTGGAAAGAACAGAATTATAACACACAATTCGAAAAATATATACAATTTCCTTCATATCTGGCCACATGTAGTTACTGCGCATGCTTGCAGCCCTGTGACCGGTACGTTTAACGCTAAGTCACAAACAGCTAGGCCAGGGAACGACCCTTATAATCTCATTTTAGCGTAATAGCTCATAAACTATAAATGCTACGGGAAAAAGTTTCTGATGAAATTTATAGAAAATTTCATGCTCTACAATTCAGTTACCACCATTTTCAATTTATCATTGACCATTAACTAAATATTTAGCAAAAACCATACTAAAAAAAATTTGGAGCGCTATAATTGAAAACCTATGCGTTATACAAAAAAAAAATTCGAATAAAAAAGATGGCAAATATTATTATCTACAATAATGATTTTCACAATTTTTGTCGTACGATGCGCGGTTCGCGAGATATTTCTTAAAACGTGTTTTTCAAGATGTCGGCTGAAGTGAATCCCTCCCCCCCTGGCGCCAACTTGGAGTAAGATTCAGGGGACACCCCTAAACATATTCAGAAAAAAAATACCTGTTCCCGTACATTTTTTTCAGAACCTACTTTTTTGGCTGGGGCTCTTGGACTAAGAGGTGAAGGTGGGAAATCCAATGTTAAGGGATGAAAAGATAAAAGTGGTTTGGGTGACAGTGGAATGAAGAAGGGGATACAGAGGATGTTTAGGGATAGGTACCCGATGCTAGGAGAAAAAGGAGAGGAAATGGAGTGGGTTAAGGAGGTACGCACTATGGAAAGAAAAGGTACAAGGGTGAACGCGGAGGAGTTGATCTGTCGGATGGAGGGTGATTGTAGGGATGAGAGGAAGGTGTTTGATATGATGAGTCGACTGTTTGAGGAAGTGGGGAGCAGGGTCAGTGTTGGGCTACACAGGGTTGAGCATGTGGAGATGGAGGTGCTGAGGAAAATGATCGCGTGGGTGATAGCAGATGGGACGAAGGTGGCAATTTCTCGGGCAATTTATACAGATAGGGAAAAGGAAAAGGAGGTCAGGAATGAGGCGGTAATCCTGAAGGATATTGGAGAAGAGAATCAGGAAGGGAAAGAAAGGATTAAGAAGGGTTTGAGGGAGATGGAAGGAAAGTGGGTGGATAGATTTAAGAGTCTCAAGGAACGGGGAGGTGGCTATAGAGGCAAAGAAAGGGGTTAAGGTCAGGGGAATTCTGAGGGATATGGAGAGGATAACAGGAGCTAGGGCGGTGGAAGCGGGACGGGGAACAAAAACCATTAACATGGTGGGATTGAAGATTAATTGGTGAGAAAGAAAATAGAGGAATTGATTAGGGAAGGGACAAGAGTGATGACAGTGGTGAGGGAGAGGAACAAGATGAAAATGGCGGTGGTGAGGGTGGAATGGAAACGACTAGGAAAACGGGAAATTAAGTAGGACTGGAATAGGGTAAATATTGTAGAGGGAAGAGAGGAGGGCAGATGCTTCGGATGTGGAGTGAAGGGCCACCAGGTAGCGGGGTGTAATGCCAAGAGAGTGGTGAATATAAGGGAATGCTGGCTATGTAAGAGCGTGGAGCACATGGCCAGAGAATGTCGGCAAGCCTTCCTTTGTAGGGTATGTGGGGAAAGAGGGCTCAAGCCAGGGGAGACAGAATGTAGTAGGGGAAGGAAGGGAGTGGATGAAGACGAAGAGGGAAAACATGGGAGGTGCCCTCCATGGGAACTAGTCTGGGCAAGCAGGAGGAAGGAGAAAGCAGAACACGGGAAGAAAAAATGTAGAGGATGGATGGAGGGTGTTACAAATGAATCTAGTAGAGAGCACGATTAGGAAAGAGAAGGCATGTGGAAGGTAGTAGATGACGGAGAGTCTCTGAGAGAGTAACGGCGAGCTTGAGGCGGGTTTGGTTGGTAGGCATTCCCTTGGGGATGAGTCCAACACTGTCTGGGTACTGGTTAGGACCCATTCGAACATGAGTTTCCCATCTCAGCCCGACAAAAAAAAAGTGTTCCAAAAACTGAACTAAAATATAAGAAATCAATAAAAACTGTTATGTGTTCTAACTAACCTTTATGTTCATAAACATTACTGTCGCAAAGAATAATATTCCCGGGTAAATTTTGTTGAACGTTCGGATAAGTGGGATAGAATCCTTCACTTTTAGTCAACTTCAAATTATTCTTAGCCTCGTTTAATTTGTTCACAGCTGGTGGTGGTATCTCGATAGTTTCGAAACATCTAAGTTTCAAATCGCCCATAGATTTTCTATTCGATCCGTCATGGGAAGACGAGTATACTGACAGATCTTCCTGTCCCTCCGGCACTCCACGTTCGGCCAACGGTACAGAAGAAGAAAAGTTCAATATATTTTTCAAGCTACCAAAAATATTGGTATCCAACAAGTTGGTTTCAGATTTTTTCTTCTTAATAGTAATTTCTTCTTGAACAATGTTAGTGTCTATATATTTTTTGGTATGTTTGGATTTTTTTAGACAACTCGATTTCGGTTTCGATTTCAAACTGGGTTCCTTCTTTACGAAAGTTTCGTCTGAATCTTCTTCATCAATGGAACTTGTTGAGCTGCCCGTTGAGCTGGAGGATGTTGATGAATTTTTGTGGCGGTTTATGTAGATGTCAGATTTAACTTCACGTTCTGCTGAAGGTTTTTCATAGTAAGGCGCGTCACCTTCAGCTGCCCAACTGTATCTACCTGCAAAATATAGATGGATAATTAATTCATCAGTTGACTGATACTGTCTACAATTACCTTTCTTAAAATGGAAAAAATATACAGTGTGACCCATTTTGTTTGTAAGCAACCCTGTAAAATCCGCATTTCTCAGTCGATTTTGATTTAATTTCTTTTGTTAGATTCAGTATCCAAAACGGTATTTTGGCGCAAATTTTAATAACTTAATTACTATTTTCAAGGCCCTCTATGTTAATTTTTCTTTTCCAAAAAAGACAAAAATACATTAGGCATTTTTTTTTCTCAAATATAACTATACCACTAGATTAAGAATCATCACAAATGTAAATTGGCAAAATTTTATAAAAAAAATTTTTATTAACGACAAAGTTATTACAACATGAATTTGGAAAAAGTGGTATTTTCATTAATCTTTTACGTAGAATGTAGACAAATTTTTGAAATGGCAACATGGTAAACAAAAAATAGGAATCAAACATATTGCACAGTGAAAATTCTAAGCCGATAACTTTACCCGTTCTGGAGTTGTAGCTTCTGTAAGTAATGTAAAATTGTGCTTAATAATTTGGAATGTTGGTAAAGTAGTCTATGACAATACGGTGATCAAAATTTCTTGCCTGCATTTTTTTAATACGTTTGGTCAGTGCTGCAGTCTCAATAAATACTTTTTTCAATTTTCTGCACTACAAAGCTGCAAATACGGCGATCTGGATATCTCCGATTAACTATTTCTATTACTTATCGTTCACTTCTATCATTGTAACCAAAAAATAGTAGTTTACCTAACTAGTGCGGAAAGTGATTGCTGGCCGAACTCGCTAAAACGTCGTTCGGCCATCTGCAACAGCGTGCGAAAAAGTCACTTTACGCACGTGTTAGGTACACTATTTTTTCTACTAACATGCGGAAAAAACCCAAAAGTTAACATAAAAAAACATATCTTATTAAATACATATCAACAAATTAATTATTATTATTGAATAAATGAGGCTTTTACTTGATGTAGATCCATAGTAAGTTATGAAATCAAACAATTTTATTTTGTAAAATCTACATTGTAATTAAACATAAAGTGACGCGTTTCGCTAACACAGTAGCTTTTTCAAACGTTGGAGGTATAATGAGAAACTTTCTATTTATACAGTGCCTTAATACTAAATTATACGGAAATTTAACAATAAAATTATAATCTATTTACAACGACTGTGATAAAATTTATATAGGTAGAACTTTTAGGAATTTTAAAACTAGAATTTCAGAACACAAACGTAGTTATGACAATCAAAAATTAGATCCCAACTATTCAAATCATTTATTAGCAAACCAACACTCTTTCGATTCAAATTTTGAAATTTTGCATATAGAAACTAAATCCTTCAAATTAAATCTTTTAGAAGCCCTAGAGATAAATAAAAACAAATATTCAGATAATCTTCTTAACGACCAACTTGATATTAACAATTCTCCATTATTAAACCTTTTTACCTAGAAAGATTCCTGTAGGAGTGTTGTGAATGAGTTTCCAAGTAAACTTGTTAAATTCTTTAGTTAATTCCATATTTAGACAAATTCTTTTCATTTCCTTGTAAATAGATTATAATTTTATTGTTAAATTTCCGTATAATTTAGTATTAAGGCACTGTATAAATAGAAAGTTTCTCATTATACCTCCAACGTTTGAAAAAGCTACTGTGTTAGCGAAACGCGTCACTTTATGTTTAATTACAATGTAGATTTTACAAAATAAAATTGTTTGATTTCATAACTAATTATTATTATTATTTGACATTCATTTGATGAGGCTTATACCAAGGCCATTAAAAAATGAATGAAAAAAATTATAGCAGAATTAAAATAAATTTATTAATTTTTCAGTCATTTGGTAAACTACAATCATACAAATATATATTTTAAATATTCCAATGTCAGTAAACTCCCCAAAAACTTGACGCACTAGTGCGGAAAAGTGACTCTTTCCGCACTAAAATGAGTGCGGAAAAGTGGACTTTTCCGCACGATAGTAGAAAAAAGTACAATTTCAACTTTGTCTTGAATAGTTAAATAGTTGAATATTTGGAACATTGAACATTTAGTACTTACTATTTCATACAAATGTTACTGACTGACAAATAAAATTTCAAAATCAAAGCCTACTTGCGACTTTGGTTTGAATTTTTTTAAAATGGCTATAAAAAGTATGTAAATAATAAAGCTGTGGACATTACGAAAACGAAGTTGCAAATTTACAGTTAAATTCTTATAAAAATGTATTGTTAGTAATTTTCGAAAGTTGTTAATTTGTATTTTCATGTCATACTCGTTTCATTTTGTTAATAAATGAAATTATTAAGCACAATTTTACATTACTTTCAGAAGCTATAACTCCAGAATGGGTTAAGTTATCGACTTCGAATTTTCACTGTGCAATATGTTTGAGTCCTAGTTTTTGTTTACCATGTTGCCATTTCAAAAATTTGTCTACATTTTACGTAAAATATTACTGAAAATACCACTTTTTCCAAATTCATGTTAATAATAACTTTGTCGTTAATGACAATTTTTTTATAAAATTTTGGTAGTTTACATTTATGATGATTCTGAATCCAGTGGTATAGTCATATTTAAGGAAAAAAAATGCCTAATGTACTTTTGTCTTTTTTGGCTAAGAAAAATTAACATAGAGGGCCTTGAAAATAGTTATTATGCTATGAAAATTTGTACCAAAATACTGTTTTTGATACTAAATCTAACAAAAAAAATTAAATCAAAATCGGTTGAAAAATGCTGATTTTACGGGGGTGCTTCCAAACAAAATGGGTCACACTGTATATACTTTGTTAATTTATATAATACAACAAAGTTACCTTTTATGACATCTGGTTTTCTAATGAAGCCTCTTTGGAAAAAACTAAGTGATACTTCAGGTTCATGGGTAATAAACCCATGATTTATATGAATATCATCTATTTTTGTGCTATTCAATATATCTTCATGGAAGGAAACCCTCTTTTTAGGAGTATCAGATTTCGACTTTTTCTTGCGTTGCCTTCTAAAAACGATTTGTTCTTCACACTTGTTATCACTAATAGGGATCTCTTCAGAAACTGTTTGTATGGGTAAAACAGGTTGAGTTTCTGCAATTTCTGTGTTAAGAGTTAGTCTCAAGTTTTCGTTAACCTCTTCTGAGAGACTGACATGCATATCTGTATTTTCTACAGTTAAATTTTTATTTTGAAGTGTGTAATCTAATAGCTCATAGCTCGTTAAAGAAACGTTCATGATGTCAGGATTTTCAGCATTTTTAATAGGGTGTTCCATTTCAAATACATCGTCACTGAATGGCTGATGTTCCAATTGTGGACTATGACCAATATCATATTTCTTATCATCAAAGTAGCTTGGAGCCGAACTGGACAACTTTTTGTATTCTTCATACACATTTTGATTGATTATATCACTTTTAGTCATAACTCTTACCTCTTCTAAAAGAAGTTTCTCAGCATCCCGTTTTTCTTCTTTAACGTGTTCTTGATGAGTAAAATCGCCAGCATTGTATTTATGGCTAATTTTGTTGCAATCTGGCGATATATTTTCTATTTCACATACAAATCCACTTACTGACATAACAGATGTTAGATCACTCTCACTGTCGAGTAACTGAACACCAGAATCTACTGGAGATGACAAACTAGATACAGTGCTTGATGTCATTTGAGCATCTGTATCTTGCAATTTTTTTGGAAATTCATGGTCTTGGGATTTGACATCAAATGCTTGTATGGAGAATTCCATGCTACAAAAAAGAAAATGAACAAACCTACATAAAGTCAATGTTGTTTTTGGGTGTTGCACAAAGATTTTTTCTTGTAACATATTGTAATCTAACCAAATAATTTAAGTGTTCTCCTTAAGACGGCCCTGCATCTTTTTCAAAGTAAAACTTACAATGATGGTAAGATTGAAAACTCTGTTATTCGATATCTGTGTATTACAATCTGAATGTGAATTTCACTATAAGTATTTGGTTGCAGCTTTGTGTACAAAAACTGTCCTGACCTGACGATTCTTTCTTTCATTGTTATTTTCCAGTATAATTGTTTTTGTTTTAAATATAATAAACTAAAATTGATGGACAATAACTGTAAATAGAAACAATAATAACATGGCATACATCCAAATTTATTTTCAGCATACACATATTTACAGGTGCTTTCTTTTAAATAGACATTGAGTTTTGCTACTGCACTATAATATAGTGATTTTATTTCACAATAAATAATGACACACAGTGTGACTGTATAGCGAAAATTACTTTTACCTAAATAGTATGGAGTTGGCCATAAGCCAGGAACAGCTTATGAAGTGAATACTCCTTAGGAATAAAATAATTAACATTATTACTATCCTCTATTTATAATCAAACTATCCCCAAAATACAATTTTCTACTTAATATAGTTGTTCTTGTGCATAAGTTGAATATGTTTTCCATTAGAGAACATTAAATAAAATATCACATCAATAATAAAAAACTAATTAGTGTTATTGAAAACAAACAAGCTGTTAGATATTATAATTAAAATTTTTCACAAAATTAGAGCAATTTGTTGTTTATCTTTTTTTTCATCTCTCAGCATTAACCAAGTACCTACATAGTTTTTAAAACTGTTCTAAATGCACAATTATAATAAACATAGTGTCCTTTATATAATGAATATGCAAGAAATAAAGTACCTACTTGAATGAATGTCCTTTTTACATTATTCTGATTTGGTTGGCTGTTTATTTACCAATAAATAATACTCTACTCACTCATACTACTAATGTATGTTGAGAAGATATTTTTGCATTTGAAAGAAGTAACGAACAAAAATAACTACAGTATTGATGTATTGAAAGCTTGGGTTGGACTTACTTTATTGATATTTTACGTTTCCTTAAATTAAAATTTGGTGAGACATAATTACTGCACTTGCACTAATGAAACGTCACACCACCGTCACACTTGCCGTATTTTTATTCTATGTATGAAGAAAAGAATATGAATATATGGAGCATGCGTTTAGTATATTTTACGTTGTTCATTTTCTCATTGATTTTCTTAAACAATTTCAACAACCTTCAAAGTGACACGGAACCAAAACCCCACCGTATATCTTTCAGCTGTCAATCTATTGTCATAACTTGCTGTTTTATGCATATTTACGTAAAGCTGGTTGTATATATACCACAACATGGCCGTTTAAAGGTGGCCTTGTCTTATTCATTCTCCTTTTTTGGTAATAATCCAGGAGATAATTTGCCAGTATATGAGTTGGCCTTGTTTCCTAGCTTCGAAAGTCGTCTTTCTCAGCTCGTTGACTTGGTATTTTTTGTTGAAAAAATACCCCTTTGCCGTATGAACATTATTATTAAATATTTTATATTCATCAAGTTGTTATAAAACGGGAAGGATACAACAGTAAAACCATTAAAACGCATATTTTATTCATCAAATATAAGTTTATTTTGTCATGAAACTACAATACAAAAAATGTAATTTTATAGAAAAAGTGACTTAGAAGAGGGTGCGTTATCTAATATCGTTATCTACCGAATCCTAAGGACTTTTGCTGTCTAAGTTCTTGAGTCACAGTTAAAGTAAAGGCAGCTGCGTTCCTGTTTGTCAAATTGATGACAAGCACTTTAACCAAATTTTAGGTGCAAATCTCAGATGTATATTTACCTTAAATGAGACATTCTAGAAAAATCGGTTAGATAAATGTTTATATACAGACCAAATAGAAATTAAAAATGTGAATGTACTTGAAAATGTTCAATCATTTTTTTTATGTAACATTTCAGATAAACTATCGAACATTTCAATTTTTGAAATCTTGCTGTGTTTTCTCTTTGAATGATAATTTATTTGCCCGATATTTTGTTTAAAAAGTTTCATATTTATTTGCTCACTCTTTATAAGGAAGAAATACAAAATTGATTAATATTCAAATATCACAACTATACAGATAACTCTAAGAGTATATTATATAGGTATGTTTGTAAATTTCAATAACTAAGAAGTTACAAAAACCCGAAAATATTCCTGTCTATATCTACTACTCGATCTTCTAACAGAAAATAACCTCAATTTATATGATACACCGTATGTATATTTTGAAAATTTTATGATTTCTTATTTCGAAATCGTATTCATGCACTGGGTTATTATTAGTGGAAATAAGAAACTAAAACACTTTGATTAATAATAGATTAAATTCTGGTTGTCTCGGAGGTAGTATATAGTTTGTCTCAAAGTAGATATATCGTCTTCGCTTTTGCAGGCAATCATAAAATTAATGGACCAATTGCATTGAATCATATGGCCAATAGCTGCTGTAGAAGAGATGGCCAGCAGCGGACTATTTAAAATTCTTTTAAAGGATCAAATTCAGAAATATCTACATTTTTTTATTTTTATCATACTTCCTTTTTTAGAACTTTAGTTCTTTATGTTAGGTTGGTCTGACCGTTACGTTACTTGGAGCGAGGTAGGTCGCGACGCAAAAGATCTGACCGTTACGTTACGTTGTTACGTTATGTGCCTTGACGCGTGAGCTCTCCCGCTCTCTCCTCAGTCTCAGAGCTAGTCTATCGGCGCAAAATGTTGATTGTCAGCATACATTGTATTATTAAATACAGTTAATAGAATACTTAATATTTATGTACTTTGTGCCAAGCAACTTAATGATAAGATTTTTATAATTAATACTACTGTATATTATGTTAAATGAAGTTTCATCCAGAGTAAAATAAATTCTTATATTAATATGTGTATTTATTTATTGATTCAAAAAATTTGATTATTGCTTAAAAGGAACTAAAGTTCTTACTGTGTGTCCCGCGACACGTTCTTCAATTTTTTTATTTAACATGTGGAGACCATTTCTATAAACTTTTTTCTTTTTCCTCCTAAATGAGAGATTAAATACTATTAAGTTAAATAAACTATAACCAGGCCCACCCTTGCCTTATCACTCTACTTGTTGGGTTTCAATTCAGATAAAATTCTTTTAAGAAGGTCGTAGATGGTCGTATTTAGATTATTACCGTCAAAACCGAACACGATATACTTTGAGACAAATTTTGTTAACATTTTTTTGTGGAAAATTATGGCTTGTTACATACAAAGATTCAATTCGGCACAATTCAGCACATTCAGCACAATTCAGCACAATTGAGCACAACCCAAATGGAAGAAATTATTTTGAAAGAAGGAATTGAAATTTGATACCTCTTATTAAGTCATCCAATTAAAGTAAATTAAATTTTGTTAAGGAGGGTGTGTCCAATACAACTTTGAAAGTGTGGAACTTAGAAGGGGGTTGGGGCACCCCCTAGTGAGAGGACATAAAGATACCAAAACAAACCCTAACCTAAAAAAATTGGATAAAATATTTACATATGTACTTACAACATTATCCTGAGGTGGGTTAAAGGGCACGACAGGAGTAAAGGAAATCGCATTGCTGATTCTTCAGCCAGGGAAGCCGCTGGACTGAAAATTCTAGGACCCAGTGAAACCTACGGCCTAACGACTTCGACAATTGCGGAACTAGCCAAACGTTACACCCATGCTCAATCCCTTAAGAGATGGGATGGAATCAAAGGATGCAGTTTTGCCAGGATCACCCTGGGCGATCCTCGGAAGCTGGCGCCGATGAAATATTTGGCGATTACCAGGAAAAACCTACGTTTAACAGTAGGATTTCTGACTGGTCACTGTCAACTAAGTAAACACCTCCATACTATGGGGCTAGTGGACACACCTCTATGCAGGATGTGTGAACAGGAAGATGAAACTGTCAGGCATGTCTTATGCGAGTGTCCGGAGTAATAGTCAATAAGAGAGTGTGTGTTCGGTGAGTCTTGGCCTACACCTGCCGATATAAAGGAGATGTCTCCCAGTGACCTGTCCACCTTCCTGAGAAGGACAGGATGGACAATGACCTGGGAGGACAACTCCTCGGGAGGATGTACAATGGGTCACATGTGGCCTAAGTGCTGTGAGCCTACACACTCACCCTCCCTACTCTACAGATACAGATACATATGTACTTATGTATTTTATTTTACTAAATTCAAATGTCATGTCAAATTTAACTTGGAATCTGTCAAAATTCAAAATATAAACAGTGGGTTTTTTATTTCTCCGATGCTGTAATCAGCGGCCCAAAAAACCCTAACCTATCAATTCCAGTAAAAATTGAATAAGTATTTCTCTATTTATTCAATTTGCTTACTAATGGTTTATTTATAGTTTATAACTAATTACGGGCTAATTTCCACACAACCAAACTTGTATTATCAAGCAATCAACATATTCCCTAACAATTTGCAAAAAGTTTCAAGTCCATTCTAGCATTTTCGAATTATTTTTCGATCTCATGAAAATTTTTACTCCATTGATTGGATTATATGTATCGTTTATACAGATCGCGAATAATTGTTCTCAGTTCCAGCTACCAATCTAAAATGAAAGCAGCGTTGCCAGTCTAGAATGTTTGGTTCTTTCTAAGGAATAAATAACTTATTTTGCAATTGACTTTTAACACGGAATAACGCCGTATTTATTGGGAGAAATTCGAGATTGGTAATATTATTGAATATTGAAAAATAAATGAGATCAACACAGATAAGAATGAAATAATATAGTTCAAGAAAATAAATGGACAAATTACAATCTGCAATAAATAAAATCTATACACTGCTTCCGATTTAACAATTATTGGTATTTAATATTGTTGCCGACAAAAACTGGGAATAACTTTTACAGATAAATACATTTGGCAACAGCTTACTGCACACAATTATTCTTCTCTCTCTTTCAAGTGTTTTTCTCATATTTTCTTTGTCGCACTTGTATAAATCACATGGCTCGAATAGACTTTTCGCAATCTGTAGGTACATAAGTAGAGCGTATTTTTCTTAAATATCTTCAAATGTAGAATATAATTAAACAATTAGATATTAAATTTAAATGCCTGCGAGTCCAAATATAAAATATCACTTGTGTTAAAAAGCCGTTGTTTCAAATTTTACCCTTTGTAACTAATAATAGGGTTAATAATAATAGAGTTTTGCTTCTTACTTGTTTATGTACGGCGATTTGGTTTTAATAGTAGGGGGAGTAAAATAAATATCAATTGTCCCTGTTTTTATATCTAATAAAAAATTTATTGTAATTGATAAGTAAATGGTGTATTATTACAAGAGCTTAAATTATCTCCGGAAATTTCCTTAAAATATTCGTGTCCTCAAGAAAATATCACACCTTAATTCGGAAAAAAATTATTCATCCTCCCTGACATTTTAAATTAATTTCTCTGCATGTCAAGTTGGACAGGGTATTGTTGTTTTTGACATATATATCGATTTGTTATTTTTTCTACTAACGTGCGGAAAGTGAATCTTTTCCGCACTAAAAAGCGTGCGGAAAGAGTCACTTTTCCGCACTAGTGCGGAAAGTAAATTTATTGACATTTGAGGAATATACTGACATTTGAATATTCAAAATATGTATTTTGTATATCCAAGTTTACCAAATGACTGAAAAATTAATAAATTTATTATAATGCTGCTATAATTTTTAATAAAAAAAAAACTTATTTTTCAATAATTTTTTGATGGCCCTGGTATAAGCCTCATCAAATGAATGTCAAATAATAATAATTAATTTGTTGATATGTATATAATGAGAAATGTTGATTTATGATTACTTTTGGGTTCTTTCCGCATGCTAGTAGAAAAAATAGTGTACCTAACACGTGCGTAAAGTGACTTTTCCGCACGCGATTGCTGGCCGAACTCCGCTAAAGCGTCGTTCGGCCATCTGCAATAGCGTGCGGAAAAGTATCACTTTCCGCACTAGTTAGGTAAACTACTATTTATTTAATCGTTTCTGTCACAAAGCTTAATAATTTCTAACTTAATACTTCTGTATGTTGAGTTTAATAAGTGCATAGCGAAATGTCGCGATTTGCTAAAGAAAATCAAGAAATTTTGCATTATTCACAGGTATAGTCAAAGGCGCACTTATCGTGTCGTTGGTTCAAAGGTCACTATCCATATGTATCAAATCAGAAGACACAGAGGTTACCAAAAGGTGAGATTATAACAAATATACCCGGAGAAAATGATGATGGTTGATGTGATGTTTCCTGCACACTGGTTGACGAATTTCCACTTTCCAATTCATTCTCGAAATAAACTATCAGATTAAGTACCATTTTTTTTGGTTGAGGAAGCAAAATACCGAAAAATTTCTTCTTATTATTCATATTGTCACTTTGAATTGTCAAAGTGACATAACTGACATTTAAATAAAAACTTTGCTGGTGAAAGACTTTTTTAAAATCGCCAAAAACTAAATACATATCCTTTTTCTCCCGTCAAAATTACATAAGTCCGTTTTATTCATATTACGCATTTTGTTTTTTAGAAGTTATGATTAAACGCAATAAAAGAAAACAAAAACGGTGAGTGAGTCTTTGTTGAATCGTATGACCCGCATGATAAGACTGCATTTGACTATATAACTACATTATTTAATGGTAATAGATGTTTACTTTTTCAACTGTTGAAAAATTTTCACTTACATATCGTGGCGACTCGAAACAATTTCCGGAAATTGTTTTAGTTGCCATGGTAAGTCAATATTGATGAATTACTAACGATGAAGTCATATTTGTTTTTTAACTATCTCGAATGTCTTTTGTGACCAAAGTAACTATCCCGATGGATAAAGCTTTTTAGAGAGGCAGGTGGAGTTTCAACTTTATTAGAAGAAAACTAATGGGATTACATCCGTTGCACTTCACTATACCTCATTTAAAAACCAGGAGGAGTGATTTGAATTTAAGTTGGCAATTCTGTAGACCTCTGATTGGTCAGATTCAGCCCAGTTTCACACAACACTTTTTAATATTGACATCAGCTGATAGTTTTCATTTTTGATAGTTCTGACAGATAAATAAATAAATATTGGATGAAAAACCAAAAATATTCTGAAGCAGTGGGTACATTATTACTTTACATTTTTTTTAAAGTAGTAAAGTCGGTTTAGCGAGTATTAAGGGAATACTGAAGTAGAGGAACATTATATAGTGCAGAAAATATTGGTGGAATACCAGGACTTTTGAAAAATTGTGATTAGTGAATAAAAAATGTCGTTGGAAGAACAAAAATGTTATCTGTACTGGACAAAATTTTGCAAGCTTCAAAGAAACGTTCAGACTTTCTTGAATCAAATTAAATTTATCTGTGTCACCTTTTGACGAGTCATTTATAGGTACTATTTATTTGTTATATACACATTTGGGAAGAAATCGTCAAAGATCATCGGAAGAACGTGCCATGGAAGATATAAAACAATATAGAAAAGAATGGGTTTGGTAGAAAATACATTATTGGTTTTTGAAGTTAAAAAGAAGGAAGAAGGTATCTCAGTAGTAGGTATTTGAAAAGTGGTTTATTACACTTAATCCGGCAACATAAAGATAACTGTTGGAAATGTTTAAATTAATACTGCATATTGCTCTACAATGCTATTAATTTTGTAGTATTGTTATTGCCAGAACATATTATCAATTGTCATATTATTTTCAATTTAATTGTAATAAATATAATTAAAGTAACTTGACTATCTGTAATTCTCCACCATCAACAATGACCATAATTTGTTTGTTGTCGATGTGAATCTGAATCTTCTTATTTTTGAATAAGAAACAAAACAGGAAAAAGTCTTACATTTTGTTTAATGCGTAGATACATCTGAAAAATATACTGCAGATCAGAACAGAAATCGACTTATGACTAATTTCTTTGCTATCAAGGCATATTTAATATATTTGGAACACGACTGTTGACTACGTTTTCGGAACACACCCTTTAGTAACTAATCTGGTAACTTCTAGTGGTGTGAGTGAGGCTTTTCAAATTACTCCTCCTTGTTTTTAAATGAACTATAGTTCACTAAAAAATCACTTAATCGTGAAAATTTTACATAAAAATCGACCCTCATGCACAAAATCAATGTTTTGATTTCACTTAACCTTGCCATGTTGTATCTTCTGTGTGACCTTACACACATATACGTAATAATCGTTGGACAGGAATAGGAAGTAAGGGTAGTCTTTTTTTTCACCTTCGTAAGATCGCATATGTCATCCTGGGTCGATAGAGTGAATGGATGCAGTGGTCGAGTTCACACGATACTAATTACATATCATTACGGTCAGAATATGCTTCAATGATACTACCACTACGACGTTTAAGTTGCTAATCAACCGTGAATCCGTATTATATACATGATTTTGTGTTTACCACAGATTTCGTATATATTATAAGTGAGGGAGAACACTGTATGTGTAATAAATATCACGATAAATTTCAAAGGTTGGCTTGTCTCAAGCAGTAGAGCGGATTCAATTCTGCGGGGCCCTTGACTAAAGGTAGATTCATGCAAGAAAAAATTAAAACTAAAACTAAGAAGTTAAAACCATGTAATGTAATGTAGATGTTCATGCAAGAAACTAAAAAATTAATATTTAAATTAAAACTAAAAAAGATGGCCAACTTTCAACTAAGAAATTAATTTCTTCCATGAATTCAACATATTATCTACCTACTGGTGATTTGTGTTAAAGTTATTGTTTATTTATATAATCATAAACCCGTTTGTACCCGCTGTGGGTGTCGGGTGTGTCGCTTTCGTGGACAAACTTTCGCCATTCCTTTTTATTTCTAGCTTTTTTCGCCGCCTCTGTCCATGTAATTCCTTTTTCTTTTAAAATTTCGGCTATTGTGTTATCCCATGTTTTCTTTGGGCGACCTCTTTTTCTCTTGCTTACTTCTCTAGCTTGCCAAATCCTTTTTGCTGGTCCACTGTTCTCCATTCTACAAAGGTGCCCAAACCATCTAAGCTGCTGTTTTTGGATTGTTTTTAGTATTGGTTCTATGTTTAGGTTTTCCCTTATTATTTCATTCCGCATTCGATCTTTTCTGGTGACACCTTTGATCCTGCGTAAATACTTCATCTCTGTTGCTTGTTTTCTGCTTTTGAGTAAGTAAGTACCTAGCTTTCACTACCATGCACAAGGATTGGTCGAAAGACTGACTTGTAC
>CAJUYI010000949.1:12580-42113 GCA_910591695.1 Galerucella pusilla | reverse complement strand
CCCGAATGACATTAGAGTGGTTGAAAGTTGAGGATGGTTTTTTACACTTGTAGAGAAATTAAGATATTTGAAATTTGGACCGGCAATTTCAAGTAATTTACAGAATGTAACAAATTGTGTTTCTAATATTAGTATTTATAATAATAATAATAGTTTTTGGTAAAAGTTTTGTATATACGGTCGTAGAAAAAATAATGTCCCTAACTCATGCATGAAGTGTCTTTCCCGCCCTTGACCGCTTGCCCGAACTCCGCTTCGCGTCGTTCGGGTCAACTACAGTCGCGTGCGGGAAAGTATCACTTTCCGCACTTGTTAGGAAATCAACTATATTATTTTTAAAGAGAAATTTCATATATTTCAATAATACATAACGTTTAATTAAAAGTTTTCACGACTGGAGGTCTATATAGACCGTAAATTGCAAAATATATTTTTTATCCCATCCTTCCCATCTCATTTCACCCCAATGTAATGAACTTTTTTTTCTCACTGCTGGATTTAAAAAACAAACATTGCTGAATCACATTAAAATTTATAATTCCCAGTCTAATGAATATTATATATATTTGCCACTCCTTTAAAAAAAAAAGTACCTAATAATACTGTGGATGCGTTGTTGCATGATTGATTACTACCCACGGTTCCGAGTTCAAGGCGAGCAAATTTTACCGGCTTCGGCTGAACAACTCACGTTCGGAAAAAACTTTCAAGCTTAGAAATATAAGAGAGATCGGTAGTTAATGTAAAAATAACAATCTATCTTTTACTCGCTGCCTTTGAAGAAAAATAGAATATTTTGTTGAATTATAGTCCATTTAAAAACCAGGAGAAGTAAGGCTTTTGAGCCTCACCTCACACCAGTAAATCATAAATGAGGGTTTTAAACGGCTATAGGGTCAATTCTATAAGAAGTGGTTAAAAATTAACGGTACGCTGTTAAATTGGACAAAGTTTACGCTATTATAAATGTTTTAATCTATACATAGTTAAGATTATGATTAAAATTTTAACATGTATGGTATCCAATAAAGAGTTTTTCGTTAATACTTTAAAACTTAATATGCATACCAACTAGCAAAAATGGGTTAGGGCGAGTTGTACCAAACACTTAAACTCGGTTTAATGATGACTGATGTTTAGACTGATGTAATTGTTGATAATAAATACATCAATCAGCCACAGTCTAAACATCAGTTATCATTAAGCCGAGTTCAAGTGTTTGGTACAACTCGCCCTTAGAAGATTGTCTTATTTTTAACTGTGCGTTAAAATATAACATTTGCTTACAGAATTGCACCTAATGTGCCAAATGCTAAATATTTACTGTCCAAAATATCTATCGTCGTCAAAAAGCGACAATTTGTTTGCTATCATTTTTTATCTCAGTATTTTCGGAAATATTTACTGAAAAAGATCTAGACTCAGGGGTGTCAAACTCAATTTACATGAGTGCCATTTTTTCTTCGAGGCATGCTTGAGGGGCCGGCTTGAAAAAAGTTTGTTTATATATCATAATGGAAATCTTTATTCAACGAAATATGTAAAATAACATCAAATAAAAAAAGTTATATCTATATAATAGATAAATGATAGTTTGGTATAGTAACTATGTGATTGGTTGACCCCAACAAAGCGGGCCGGATTCGAATGTCTTGAGGGCCGGTCGTGGCCCGCGGGCCGTATCTTTGACACCCCTAGATTCTAGACATTTTAAAAAGTTATTTCTTAAGAAAAAGGATAATTGAAACAATACAAATCAACCAAATTATTTTTCCTCCGGATGACTGTCATTAAAGTCAACATGTCAGTTGGTGGACATGCCATATAAACAGGCTGGTATTCTATAACCTGTTGAACTTAAGCTGAGACGATGAGAAAAATGAATATATTATATTATACAGATTGGGAAAAGTCTATTCGCGACACACACAAATAGTTACGACAAAGAAAATATGAGAAAAGCTACTTTAAAGAGAGAGAAGAATAATTGGACGCAGTCAGCGATGGTTGTGTGTTCAGTGCCTCCGTATTTTAACCGCTGTTGCCAAATGTACTTATCTGTATCTGTATCTGTAGAGTAGGGAGGGTTAGTATAGGCTCACAGTACTTAGGCCACATGTGACCCATTGTACATCCTCCCGAGGAGTTGTCCTCCTAGGTCATCGTCCATCCTGTCCTTCTCAGGAAGGTGGACAGGTCACTAGGAGACATCTCCTTTATATCGGCAGGTGTAGGCCAAGACTCACCGAACACACACTCTCTTATTGACGATAACTCCGGACACTCGCATAAGACATGCCTGACAGTTTCATCTTCCTGTTCACACATCCTGCATAGAGGTGGGTCCACTAGCCCCATAGTATGGAGGTGTTTCCTTAGTTGACAGTGGCCAGTCAGAAATCCTACTGTTAAACGTAGGTTTTTCCTGGTCATCGCCAAATATTTCTTCGGCGTTAGCTTCCCAGGGTCGCCCAGGGTGATCCTGGCAAGACTGCATCCTTTGATTCCATCCAATCTCTTAAGGGATTGAGCATGGGTGTAACGTTTGGCTAGTTCCGCAATTGTCGAAGTCGTTAGGCCGTAGGTGTCACTGGGTCCTAGAATTTAAAGTCCAGCGGCTTCCCTGGCTAAAGAATCGGCAATGCGATTTCCTTTACTCCTGTCGTGCCCTTTAACCCACCTCAGGATAATATTGTTATCTGCCGAGGCGTCAGCTAAATCTTGCTGGCACTCTTGTACTAGCCTTGATATAATACGTTATCTGTTCAAAGCTAATAGGGCTTGTCTACTATCAGTGCAGATTGTTATGTTTTTGCCAGAAATTCCTCTTCTGGTTAGTTCTTTTGTGGCAATTGAGATACCAGTCAGGTCTATTTGAACCACGCTGGTATTGTTTCCCATTCCCCACTTATTCTTTAGGATTAGTGCTCTCGAGTAAAGTTCACATCCTGAGCCTTCTTTCATTTTCGAACCATCTGTATATATGCGTATTGCATTTGCAGCATCTGGGGACCTATTCTCAGCATATGCAAATTTGCATTCGCATATAACAATTTACGAATGGCTACATGCGCATTCGTAATGAATATTGTATTCTTTCCTATTCGCATACGTGGTTCGCAAGTGTTTACGAACGGTCAGCTGAACACACTCGCGTAAACATGGCAATACAGCATTAGCACATGCTGTGGCTCAGCTGATGTTTATCAAATCCCCTGACCATACCCTGACGTACAATATTGGGCTTGTTCTTATAAGCATCACAGACAGTCTTTGACAATCCGGATTCGGCGCAAAGACCCAAAAGCGTTCTCGTTAGAACGATTTAGGGTCTTTACGCATGATTCTGGATTGTCAAAGACTGTCTGTGATGCAACAAGTTTCGGATTCTACCCAATTCTACGCACGTTTTATGTTTACTGCTAGAAGTGTTTTGGGGTTCCAAGGGAAATTATTTAAACTCAGATCTGATTTTTGTTAATTCTAGCATACAAGAATAATGGATATTAATAAAGATAAATATAAAGGCATCTTGCAAACTGCTATAGGTATTTTGAGATTTCGCCGTCTTTCATAAATTCTCTCTTCAGCATCTTCTGATGCTTGGATTAAAAGCAAGTGAACAAACTGTGCAGCCATTTATTTAATGACGAAAGGTCTTACAAAACTAACTCGAACTCAAAATCACGAATAAATTGTAATACACCCATTGACGTATATGTCAATGAATACACCATACACTTTAAAACATATACAAAAGCGAGGTTATGTATGGCAAATACGCATTCGTATATGTGATCCACTTAAAATATCCCGCTCGCTGCAATTTCGAATGATACATACGCATGCGAACCAATTGCGAATGTTCAAAAATAGGAACCTTCGCATTTATAAACATTACGTATACGTATCTCAACATTCAGCAGCTGAGAATAGGTCCCCAGGCTCTGTGTTATGTTTTATTTGTTTTTTGTAGGGTTTGTTATCTGTAAAAATTATTCCCAATTTTTGTCGGCAACAATGTTACAACAAAATGTTACATAA
The DNA here is from genome assembly GCA_910591695.1 of Galerucella pusilla. Taxonomy (NCBI): domain Eukaryota; kingdom Metazoa; phylum Arthropoda; class Insecta; order Coleoptera; family Chrysomelidae; genus Galerucella; species Galerucella pusilla. The sequence continues at coordinate 38,069 of CAJUYI010000949.1, read as the reverse complement.
TCTTCTACCTGCATATTTAAACAGTTTTATAATTTTTAATAATCAAATTCACCAGTATGATACTAGAATAAGAAATAACGTATACGTAAATAATCAAACAAAAACATTTAATACTAAAACATTAACTTTCAAAGGACTTATTACTTACAACAGTCTACCTGTAAATGTAAAGTCTTCTACAAGTCTTATTCTGTTTGAAAAGAATTTATTAAGCCATTCAAAGGACCATTAGGATGATACCAAATTGTTAGATACCTATTATTATGTACCTATTTTTGTATGTTAATAATGTAGTTAGTACTTATAAACAAATTTTGTGGATAATTTCTTGAATTGTGTTTATATTAATGTTGCTGTATATTAGGATATACCGATTTCAAGTTATATAATATTATCTATATCTAGATACCAATAATTGTTAAATCGAAAGCAGTGTATAGATCGTGTCGCGAAAAGACTTCGCAATATGTATAACAGTAAGTGCTGTTTTAAAACGGGTGCAATCTGGCCAATCAGAGGTCTACAGAAATAAAAATTTGGTTTTTGAACGAGGTATAAAAAGATAGTACTGATGAAGCGATTGCAATAGGCCCGTTTCCACCTATAGTAGTTACAACAATCTGGCCAGGATCCTTGCATGGTGACTTTGTAAACTTCTTATGCAAATGGTATTTATTGACTCTTTCAGTCAACAAGGTTTTTGCCATAAGTATACATCAACGGTTTCAAAAAACAGTCACGTTATTCAGAATTTCCTTTATAGAGAGAAATGCATGAGTAGATATTCATAGACTGGATAATCCGCTGAGCAACCTAAACACTAGATACAAGGGAGTTCGATAAGGTGAAAAGGAGGCACTGTCTTCTCTTTCCTTATTTCACTTTTAGGATCTTATCCGAAGTCTGGACGTATAGTATATAGTACAGGGAATGAAGCTCAAAAAGAGGTAAAACCTCGCAATTTTTTCGTCCAGCATGGATTGACTTGAAATTTTAACAGGAGGTAGGTGATAGCCGAAGGTTCAAAATCTATATCGAACCGAAGGGCGCTAAGCGGTTTTTAGGGGTGAAAACTACCCTCATTTGTCAAAAATCATAAATTAACATTTTAAACCTGAAAATGGGTAAGATTTGGTTTGGATAAGTTGAATAATGATTGTTTTGAGCTTTTGGAATACAATTTCATCATATTTCAACCCTTAAAAAGCAGCCCCTGTTACAGCTTAATGTAAAAAAAATCACGAATCCTCAAAAAATGAGATCGCCTCTGATTGATTTGCATAAAAATTTGGGATTAGGCTCAACTCACCCTCTACTTTATATATCATGTCATGCCGACGAACCCTGAATATTAGGGGTGAAAACTACCCCTAAATGTCAAAAATTAAAAAATAGCATTATAAATCTTAAGATAGGTGAAAATTGGTTTGAATTAGTAAAATGATGAATTTGTTACAGAACACGAAACATTTCGTATATATAACGCCCCACTGCCGAATAAACCGGTTTTGTACATTTTTATGCTTCCAAGTGTTACTATAAATACTATAGTATTGGAATTTTTCGAAAAACAAATCGATTGGTTTTTTTAACGTATTTCCTTCATAAGAAAAGGAGGTGCTCGTGCGTAAATAGACGTTTTAAACGGCTATATCTCGTCAAATATTAACTGTACAAAAAATCTACTTACAGGAAAATTTTTGTCATAAAAAAAGCTACAATTTCGTTTTTTAACTTTGCTTGTACCTCTAATATTTTCGGAGTTATTTTGAAAGAAATGGTAAAAAATACAAAATTATGAAAAATAGCTTTTTACTTTAAGCCACAATTTTTCGAAAACTATGAATTTTAAATTGGTCAAACTTCTTGGACATATTAACCATACATGTACAAAGAGAATTGTACAAGGGTAAAGATCAATTTTAATTAGGGGGGTAGTTAGGGGGTTGTTTTCACCGATTTTTTTGTATAAAAAATTCAGTACTGACATTATTTTTGTCATAATTCACTCAATGTTGATGCTACAGACCTTTTTTTTTAAAGAAAGGTCTAATCATGCTCTTTGAAAAAGATTCTATGAGTTTTCTACGATTTTTCCGGTATTTGACTTTGAATCTATCACGCATTTTGCATTTGGGAAAAAAAGCTAATCATTGATGGGCCATATCTCGGTTCCTATTGGTTTTAGAAAAATTATAAAAAAAGGGTTTTGCTTGTTTTTTTAAAAGCTACAATTTTGCTCTCTACAGTTTTTTTTGATAAAATGCATAATTTTCGAGTTATCCGCGAAAAACATATCAAAAACGTCGATTTTTTCCTTTAAAAATCGTTACCTTCAATCGCGAATATTGATTTTACAAAAAAAATGTATGGAACATTTTTTGCTTAGAATCACTTTTTCAATCGATTCCTGTGGTTAAAATGTAATAAAAAATTTTCACCCCCGAGATGGGGTGGCAACCACCCCCAAGGATTTAGCGCGCTTCGGTTCGATATAGAGTTTGATCCTTGGGCTATCACCTACCTTCTGTTAAAATTTCAAGTCAATATACTTAGTTTGAGTCATGTTAGAGTGGCCAATGTCAACTTTATTATTTCAACTACAACCATCGTATATTATTTATTTTTTGGATTCTTTTTTTTAACCATTAATTTTGCCAATTATCAAAACTTCACCGTTTTTTCATTGAGCGTCCAATATGGCGTGAACTTATTGAGGATCAGTAGATGTATATATGTATTACTTTTTACATTAGGATTTTATGCTATAGTTGAAATAATACCCTTCTTGGTGTGCGTCATCGATTGTTAATCTCCTTCTATCACATTACGTAGGAAGAAATGGAAAAAAAGGCAGGATGTGATTAATCCTAATAAAAATATCACAATAATGAACCGTTTGAATGTTTTACAAACGTTAACCCTAATCTTTGACTTACAAAAATTTGATTGGTTGATGTTCAGATTACGCTGAAGCTCAACCTATCGTTTAAAATACTATGAAGGCGTTACTTTCGTAGCGGCAATGTGTCTTACGTCTTTTTCTACTGTCACACTGACAGTTCTTGACAGGTCTGTACTTTGTTGTTTACGATCAATTATTATTTATGAAAAGTGAATATTAATCTTATTGTTTTATTTATATGAATAATACAAAAATATGCATGGATACACGGAAAAACATCAGTATTTTGAAAGTTCTCAAGTATTTTCAGTTAGAAAAAGAAGCTGGTAATTATTAATTGCATAGCCTTTTCGAATTTGGCTAAATACAATCCTGATGATCTTATTTATCAAATTTAAGGTTAGCTATATGTCAAAATAGCAAATAAAATAAACGAGAAGCCGAAAACCCGGATATACGTCACAATCGATGACGCACGCCAAAAAGGGTATTATTTTAACTATAAAAAATAAATCATAGTTTCAATAATGTTGCATGTAGTATGACTTATTTACGATAAAAAGACGTTGCAAAACAAACTTTCGTGACGTTGTCAAACTGTCAATCTGGCAACTCTTCTTTTACATTGGTATACGCCTCGTAAGGCATGATTCAAAGGTATTTTTTACGAATAAAATGCTTGATAATCTCAGATTTATTTAACGTAAATATTTATTTATGTGAAAATGTGAATAAGATACAAGAAACCAAAAACATTCAATTTTCTACATTCAAATATATAACATCAATATTAATAAAAATGAATGTAAAGAGTATAACTTCCGTTATGTTCCTTACAGCAGTAAAAGGGAGAAGCGGACCCCCACTTTGACATTCTCGATCAAAATTACTTAATAAAGAAATATTTTACCATCTCTTGGCAGTTACTGTACTTATGACAATGATCAAATGTCAAACTAAACTGAGGAATTTTACTATAATTGATCTGACAACGTCTTGAAGTTTTGCCAACCAGTGAACTGTAAATTTCCCTATTCTCCAAGTATAAATTATATTTACGGTTGGTAAATCTTTATTTATTCTCATTCTAAATAACTAAGAATGACGTTATCGTCTTTTCATCGTAAATAAACCAAAGTAAGAAATTATAACAAGCACTCTCACTTTTACCACAATGACATTAATTTTGTCGTTAATTTTTTGATTCTTAAATTAAAAATTATATCTTACTTTTCATTTTTTCAACTATAATTCATTTTAAATCATGTGTAGTATACTCTAGTTGATTTTTTATAGTATATACTGTGTTATCCCCAATGTATGCATAACTTATTTAACACACGCAAAATAGGACGAGCCTTCTAAAATTGAATTTTGTTAAAAAAGTGAAGTACGAATATTCACCCATTTTCCAACTTTTAGGAGTTTCACTACATAAAAACTTTTCGACGTTAACGATTCAGTCTTGAAAGTCGATTTGTGGACATATTTCCACGGCGATTCGGGTTCGACCGCTTCTATTTACAAAAAAACAAACAAGTAAATTTCAGTAACGACCCGGGTATACAGGGTGATTCGTTAAGGATGTCCAATCTCAAAATTATAGATTCTAAACCCAAAACATAATGAATGGGCTCATTTACATTTTTATTTATTTTAACCATTAGGAAGAGCACATCCTTTTGAAGCTCTGTGCAAAAAATTAGACGTCAGCGAGACTCCTAAATCGCCTAAAAAAATTATAAACATTAAACAGCGCTCCTCTCCGAATTTCAGGCGTGACGTCATCGCATATGAAATCTCTCGTTCATAGAGCGGATACCGCGCCGATCTGTTTTCGGTTAGATGACTACTTAGCTAGTAACAGTACTTTGCTTGCTTATATGCTCATTCTTTTTTATTATACGTTTTAGCAAACTCTAAACAGTGTTATGTTTGTGAAATAAGAAGAACGTTTAGAAATAATTTAAACTATTCGCCACAATGGACCAGAACCAGAGTAAAAAAGCTATAAATATTGTGCGGTTCCAGAATGTAAAAGTACTACGTTTAAAACATGTAATAAAACATTTATTTCTGTTTATAAGGATGCAAAAAAACGGAAGTAATGGCAGAAAAGCATAAAAAGACTCAAAGCATTCACCGATAAGTCAACATACTTTATTTTGTGTATTTTTAGGAATTCATTTTTCTTCAATCAGAATCGTTATAAATTACCTTATAAAATACGTTGTGAATCCATATTGAGAGGGTTATTGAACATCACACGCTTGTATTAATCTAAATTTATTTAAAAAAGTAGATAATATTGTTCTTATAGCTTGTGGTGTCATTAATGTTCAAAATTATTTAATAAAATAATGGGTCAGTTCTTCACAAATTAAATTTTATTAAATACTGATTTTTTCCAAAAAACAGGTAATCTTTTTCAGTAGATCATCAACAAAACTGGCGTATATTATACGTTTCAAAAGAAATTGTTTTATTTGATTTCAAGTCCGGATCAGCTCTAACAAATATCGCTTTTTTACCAGTGCATTTGAATCTGATGTAAACATTTGGAACCAATATTACCTGCTTCATCAAAATAAGTTTTTCTTGTTCTTTTCAACATTGGTGATTTAATTTCCACTACACATTCATCATAAATAGCATTTGGAGAAAATCCTTTAATTGGGCAGTCTGCATTTAAAAAAAATTGCAATTTTTTACTGAGTAACCTGCAGCGTTATCTCCGTAACTTTGTCCACCAGACCAGGAATAAAATAACACATCTGGAATCACCCTGTATATCATTTGTATTTATGAAAATATTGTCATTTTTAATCATTCTGACCGGAAAACAGCCAAAAACGATGTGTCACATGGTATAAAATAATAATTTAATAAACTCGTGTTTTTTTTTAAAACTTCATAATCATTAGCAAGTCCACTTCTGGAAGATTTAATGGGTCTGTTTTTTTTTAAATTAGGTCCACACATTTTATTTTATTAACACAAAAATTTTGTAAGTAATTCAAAATAAATAAATTCTACGCGAGGCACGTTACAGTCAGAAGCGTAATGTTAGTGCACATTAACTTTCATATGCGGTGACGTCACAGTCATAGTCTTCGCCCCGCTCTCGGTATGCTTGTTTAATTGGTTGTATTTGGAGAACGACATATTGTATTGACATGAAATTTTCAGAATCATATTTTTATCCCTAGTACTTTGTTTTACGACTGTTAAAAATGATTTAAAAATTTTAGTAAACGAGCAAATTGTTTATTAAAAAATATACATGCCATAACAACAAAATAAAAACTAAAAACAGAATAGAATAAATATTTAAAATTGACGTTTTTAAATATTTATTTGCTCTTTTCTGTTCGATATTGATACATCAACGGGTAGATGGCTTCGTGGCCTAGTTGCTTAAAGCGCCTAGTAAACGGGAAATCGTAAAGTTCATTTTCCACGTTGCGTCAAATCGGAGCGACTTGTTGCTAGGACAAATCTCTGCGAGAAAAAATACAATCAGCATATCGATAGTTTGTTGCTGCAACTCATCCAGGCATATGGGGAAACGTAATCTGTTGCCAACTTGATTGACAGTGACAGCAATGTCAGAGCGTAGCAACCAATAGAAATTTTGGGTTGGTGCGACAAAATCCACCAGAAGAGTTACCGACTTCTCGCTCGAAAATAGAGCAAATTCATGCGACCGGCGCGCCCAACGAAAAAAAAAACCGCCAAGTTTTCGAGTTGCAGCGTCAACTCGCACCGTGGAAAAAATCGCCAAGCGGTTTAATGTGTGAATTAGTGTGAATTTTAACCACCAGACGGCGTGACTCAATTGTTTTTCAGTTCCCAATAGAATATACAGTTTTGAAAAATCAACCTGTACATAGTTTCTAAAAAACATTCAAATAAGCTACAACAATGATTTTATGTTTTCGGATGTATTTATTTCAGTGTTGATCTTTTCACATTTCCGTTTTTGTCAGCTAATCGGCCAATTCTGATGTGATTGAAAATATCCTGTTTTCTAGTAAAATAAAAATCTCTTGAGCAAATACTACTAAATAAACTCGTAAATAAACTAGTATAAAATATTATGTAAATCCATACATCGATCATAGTTGAGTTTTGCATATTATGAATGGGAGTGACTACAATCATCCAAAGTTTAATGATATTAAAACTTGTACTCGATTTACTAGATATGTTAATAAGCTTATTCAATGGATTCGAGAGGAATTGACAATAGCTAAATCTTTAAAGAGCATTAAAATTTACGGTTTGTTATTAGAATTGATAAATAAGAATAAAATTCTATTAATATTACCACTTTCTAATGCTATATTAAATGTAAATTGGATATATACCCTTATTTATTTTTTCCCTCACCGAGTTACAGAGAAATGAAGTTAGAAATTGCTTTTTCAATAATAATTTTTTTTTCAGCAATCTCACGGTTGTTCGAGCTTCATTCTAGGTAAGTGAGTTTTTCATTTTTCAGTTGAATTTTATATTAACAGGCACATATAAACTAAATTCGACCGATCGTAATACTGATGACACTAATGTTGACAAAAATTTTTTTCAATTCCAAAATTAATTAATAGCTATTTGTGTATCAAGAGCAGAAAGTAGTACTTTGGCAGTCGAGACAGAAATTTGCCGCGCGACTATCAAAGGATTTTCTGCTCGAACTATACACAAGATTTTTTCTACGATCACACCAAGATAAAATTAATTGCCATTGTTTGTACTTAGCAGTTTCCAGATTGCAGTTTCGTGTACCTATATACGTAGGCAACACTTATTACATTAATGTCAGATATTTTTTAGATTTCCCTATTTCTCATTAAATTATTACGGAAAATACTGTTGGATGCTTCAACATACGAGTATTAGAAAATCAACTAAAATATTTTATTCTACAGTTCATATTAAAATAACTACAAGCTATCTATTATCTATAAATAAAATTAGGCGTGCGCCAAAGTTTTACTTTCTGCTTAAGAGCGCCAATAATGTCAAATTATGACAGCGAAAAAACACGTTAAAACAAGTGAATAATTAATTGTGAAGGCAAGGAACATTACACGTTAACAAATCAATACTTGTGGCAAGTGAAATTCTGACATGCAATCTTCCTTAAATAAAGTAATGTTTGTATTATTTCCTTCTAAGGCTGAAGAAATCCTCTTCCAAAGTCCATTTATACCAGCCCCAATGGCATGGTTTGTTTTGGAACCATCTGTGAACCAGATGATTTATCCTGAATTACCTGTTCCCTAGAAGGGATTATGATCTGTATCTGTAAGAATTTGAATGGTGGGTAACCCCCACAGCACTTAGGCCACAATTGGCCCATTGTGCATCCTTCTGAGGTTCAGACTTCCTTCTGGCTCGTTATCCGGCCTACTTGTTTGAAGTAGGCGATAACGTCGCCGGAAGTAAGCTCCCTCACTCTACAGAGTGAAGTGTCAGACAGACCCAGTCTGTAGAGGTTTTCGTAGGTGGCAGTGACCGGTCAGAATAGCCGTGGCTGTCCGAATGTTCTGTCTGTTCATAGTCACGTATTTTTTGGCTACTTTGCTGTCCGGATACTGCAGCAGTTCCTTGGCAAGCCTGCAACCTGCATCGTCCCATCTACCCTTAAACTTATCAAGGGAGTGTTCCTTTATTAGGTCAATCATAGCCGACGCCGACAGACCAATGAAAGTGCCAGGTCCCAAGAGTTTTTGGGAGGCTGCTTTCCTGGCTAGTGAGTCGGCAATGTGGTTACCTTTCGATTTACTGTGCCCCTTGATCCTGCCTAGAGTGACTTCGTTGTTGCTACAGGCTCATGTGAAATATGGGTTCATCTAGGATTATTGTCCCAGTTGTATCAACGTGTCCTTTTCGACAATTGTTGAGGGGCCATAAGATTTCAGCATCAGTATTCCCATCATTGCCTCCCCGTGCTGTTCATTGCCCCGATATTTCCACGGAGAACTTGTCTTTGGATTGCTGTTAATATGTTTACTGAGGTGGACACTTATGTGCTCCACCACCAGACTATTGTTTCGTAGGTGATCGTTGGCCTTATCACAGTAAAGTTGTGTGATACACCTACATCTGGCCGTATTCCTCATAACTCTTCTAATTTTTTCTAGGTGTGTCTTCCAATTCAGTTTGGAATTTTATATGTATATTCAACTGTCAACCCTACTAGATCTTTCTCGTTTTTTCGGCTTTACCCATTTTTTCCAGTATAATATTGGTCCCGATAATCCTCTTTTTATATAACAATCTTTTCTGTTGTTCTAGAACCATCTGTATGTCATTTAACGCCATTCCTTTTAATATGAAATTTTGTGAGACACCACAATAGTGCATATTAATTTACCAAATACGCGGCTGTCAATTTAATTGTCACGTTGATATTTAAATAGGAAAACTTTCTATATTTCTGTAATACCTAATACGGCAGACAATACATTCTCACTGAATATGTATTTAATATTATGAAAATGCATGTGGCAACTCTCGCGAGACATTGGAAGTGAACTTAATTTCCAATGTTCAAGATGAAATATGAAAATCATGTGCAGCGTTCCAGCGTTTAGTTTTATTTCTTCTATAATAATTGCGCTATTTAAATAGAAGTATATAAATTCGTAAAGTAAACGGTCGATTATACACGCAGATACATTCAATGAGACACGGAACTTAGGGATTTCAAGTATCCAGAACTGCTTTTGAACTAGTCGACCATATATCAAGCTTCAACAGATTAAAAACACATATCGTACAATTCCCACCACTCCGTAGTGTCCGTAGTCTCAACAACAGTGGGCGGTCCTTTCATTACCGTCAGACATTCAGTAAACAGCAGTCCGAGTTATGTGTTAAAGCCTACAACTTTTCAAAATAAAAACTAAATTTGTAGAGAAATCAGGAAAAAATTCAAATTTTATCGTGGTATTTTGGAGGTCACTCAATTATGGTAAATAGTAAATTTTGAATCTTGAATCTTGTCAGAAGTAAGGAGGAAAATTGTCCAACATTGTGCAACATTACATCTAATCAGCTCAGAGATACAATATTATCTTTGTTCAATAGACTAGAATTAAAGGTTATTTATCTAGTCTGGTTAAGAAATTATAAAACTAATAATTCAACAAATCAAGTTATCACGTACCCATCAACAGTACCATGTTTAGATACTAATTCCGCAGCCCTATCTCTAGTAAGTCCGCTGTGAAACCACGGTTGGGTCATATGGATGCCGGCGTCTATAGATTGCACGTACGCCGTCGGTGTAATACCACTTGGACCTGTAGAGCCTCTCGTATAGCCTCTCCAACGTCGCTTCCAAGAATATCCTTCGGCTACTGCTATTGCTGTCGCTTCTTGTGGGTCTTCCACTATCCTTCCCACGGCTCCAGTGAAATCCATGGCGACACGGGAGCGAACTGATTCCTGAAACAACAATTACATTTAGGAAAATAATTCAACGAGACATATAAGGAATTGATGGTTTTATATGACGCCATTTTGCGGTGGATCGATTGTGGTGCTATATAGCGGCACGTGTTGAAAGTAGGTACAAGGTAGAAAACTGGGAAATAAGAAACTGTAATTAGTGTACAGCTATCTACTTTTAACTCAATAATGTCAATGTTGCCATGTTTCAAATATAAACTAACTAGATATTTCAGAGTTCCTGTAAAAAACCAAGACGCACACCTTAAATAGGTTTGTGGTATTATGAATATTATGTTTTCGTATACATTTTAAAATTATTAATATATATACTAGGAAAAAAGGTATCTTACAATTGTGTATTTTATTTGTTTTAATTTAAAAACATGAATATTTATTATTTGCCACACTTCTATTATGGACAAAGATAAGTAAGTGTCACAATGTTACCAGCGCGTGGCCCTTTTGGAAAACCATGGTATTGCTTTCTCCATAATAGAACTGTGGCGATTGGCGAACAATAAATAATGTTCTCAACTTAAAACAAACAAAATACACAACTTTTGCACTTTTATTAATATCACAAATATATTTAAGGTGTGTCTCGGGTTTCCACAGGAACACTGAAATATCTAGTTTGTTTATAATTGAAACATGGCAACATTGATATTTTTAAGTGATTAAAATGTAGATGGTGTCACATTAATTACCCTTAGTAGTTACCTATTTTTCTACCTCCGGCCTACTTTCGATAAGTGCCGCTAGATGGCACTACAATACGATCCACCACAGTATGGCGTCAGCTGAAACCATCAACATCAACAGTGGGGATTCTGCATTTTGATATGGTAGATCGGCGGCTGCGGAGGAAAGGAAAGAAATTGCAAGATGTAATAGGAATTATCTTGCAAATCTTTTTCTCGTAGCATATAGTCTGGGAAGCAGTTGCTTCTTCTTTGAGGTTAATTATTCAAATATTCTTTGTCGAAAGGGAGTTCAACGCTCCTCTCACTAAAATTGGAATTTTACATAATTGGCTGCTCTAATATTTTCCAAATAATGCTGTTTTTGTCCATTTTGGTAGACCCTACACCAAAGTTATAAATATTTAACCATAAAAACGTCCCCTTTTCGTCATTTACTTCCAGTGGATTTCCCTCGGTCATTTTTAGTCAGGAAATGTTTTTCCCAAACTTATACGATGAACAATTCCGGAGATATAGCCGAAGGATCCGCTTAATCGTTCATCCGATACAACATTCCCCAAAATAAACTTCTTTTGCAAGTTCATCCATTCCCTCATTACCGTTAACGCCTGAACGACCCTACACGCTACGACAAAACCGCTCGATACTCGTACATTATTCTGAATTATTGCAAAGGAATTGACATAAATACATTATAGATAATGAATGACATATTGCAGATATTTCCAAGATAAGACTCTGTGTTATTGTCGTTGCTTTTTGAATTAGGGAACCGCAAGAAGCAATAATTATTTTCGACAAAAAATGTTTCATTTTCTTTACGCATCATTTGATAAATCTTTTTCCGCGACCTCTGGTAATCAAAACAAGATTTTATTATTATCGGGTGCTAAAGAGGGAGACTGAAATACCCTTTTGGGGACCGGAACCTTTTGCGGAATCAGCTCCAATGGAATATTGGAAGAAATGGGTAGAACCAAGAAAAAGAGAAGATCTGACCATTGGAAAAATCTAGTAGGGCTTAGACGATCAAAGATTCTTCTGGGTGAGTACAACCTGCGTTAAACTGTGCTAGGAGGGATCCTAACGGGACATTGTCGTCTGAATAGGCACCTGAAAAAGTTCAAAATAGTGGAGGAAGAAGAATTTTGTGGCATGGAAGAAGAAACCTCCATCCACATACTTTCTAAACAACACTTCAGAAGTCTAGGGCACATAACCTGGGAGATTACTGGATAGAAGAGGGACATTTACTTATGTTGAAGCCTGCAGATATCCTAACATTTCTACGGGAAATAGGGCTAAAGGAGCTACTAGAGAATCTCCTCAGAAACGAAGTAAGGGGGCACAATAGATCTTTTAGGACTTAGTGAATGTCACTCCAAAATACATATATTATCGGCCATTTTAGCAGAATTTCAGAAGACGGATAGGTTAAAAAAGTTCTAATGAGTGGAACAGGTAGCAAAGAGATGGGGTAGGCCTAGAACAAAATGGATGGATGCAGTAAAAGATGATCTGAAAAAAGTAGGAGTATAGAACTGGCAAAGGGAAGCATTAAATAGAAAAAAAGTTGGAAATTTTTTAGCCAATTGCCTCTCTAAGGGCATTTAGAAGTGATATATATACAAGGTGTGAAATTAGCAGCCCTCACTTTATTTCATATCAAAACTTTTTTTTGGAGATGAAGTTTTATGAAATAAAAGTCGACTTAAAATCCTTGATTTATTTAAAAAAAAATTTATTCTTGAATTTTTTGCCCAAAACCAATGCAGAGAAAGAAGATGAACACTATCATTATTTATATTTTTTCAATAAATTGAGTGGAAAACAAAATATGTAAAATGTGATAAGATTCATAATAAATGCTGGAAATGCACGAAAATGGCATAATTACAAGTCTAGCTTTACTGACATTTTAGAAAAAAAATTAAAACTCAATTTTAGTCCCACCTTTTAGGGGTGATATTTCGGAAAGGGGTGGGCCGCACAATCCCCTCCTGAATTTTGTCGCAAGAATTTAGAAACACCGGGTTTATATAAACATAAAGCCTTCTACACTGTTGAAAATATAACTAATTAAATTTAAATATAAAAATTATTGAGCCGAGATTCACAAAAATTCTTCCTTAATTTATAAACAGCCAGAAAATATTTTAGAAATATACCCTGTACATGTATTTGATTTCACCCAGGCAAAAAATATTTTTTTCAAGAGATATTTTTTAAAAATTTGGAAGCGTTATTTAAATACGCACTTGATATTCCCAATCATTAATAAATATACTTTTTAAACAGTAACAATGTAGTAAAAGAGTTCTATTGTTAACGATATATCGTGTTCAAGACTGATGCAATTCGTTATGATAGGTGACTGAATCATCGATAAAAAAAAACACGGAAGGGTGAGTCATTACTGATAAGCTTCAACTTGTTCGATTCACATACAAATTGTAACATGAAACAATACTAAATAAAATTATCGAGAACGAAATTCGTGTTCTTTAAGATTGAGTACGTTTTCTATTATTATTAACCATTCGACTACCGAAACTAGGTCATAAGTCAATGTCGTAATGAAATATAATTTTTATTGATTCTGGTTTTTTACAAACGAACTTAAAACTGTCATCTTAAAAAAGTAACCTTGAAAAATATGTATGGTACTTTTAATATTTAAAAATAATAAATATCGTACACACAACTACATTTTTTTCGAACGTAATTTCATTGAATAATAATCATGTAGTTAATCACTAAAATGTGATTATCTCTAAAACCGTTAAGATTTGGGGATACTAACAAGTATACCTTTTATTTGTTGTAATGATGTGGCTTTTAATTATTTTTTTACAAAAGAAGTGCTAATATAAAAGGCAAAACTTTTGCGCACATTTATGCCGCATACGTGGTCTATGTGACGCCCTCTACAAAATACATCGAAATAGATACAAAATTATGATTTCCTATATCAAAAAACCCCCAACCTCAAATTTTTGTGCATATACGTCAAAAAGCGTTAAAGTTATTGTAAAAAATGAAAATTAAAATTTCATGTTCAACACCCTGTATCTCTCTTAATATTAACATTTTATTAAGCCTATTTGATTTGAATCGCAATATTTTGAAGTGAAGATTGTACTGTACTTTTATGTACAATAACTTAGGGACCACCCTGTATAAACGCGTTGCTGGATTTTTGTATTTGGTTATTTATTTTCATTATTAACGATATCTACGTTATATCTAGGAATGTTTTTTGGAAAATATCTAACTTGAGATACCTAATAATAAATTTTTGGATTAAAAATAGTGTGTGTTAGAATTATTTCGTCATATTAAAACGTTAAAATCGTCAATAAAGCTAAAACGTTTTTCGAACTAACCCACTGCATAACAGCAGATGTTTCCGGTTAGGTCGGTCTATTCCTAACCCTCCTAAATTAAGATCCGAAGGAACAAAAGTTGTGAATGTTCTGGCATCTGGAAATTATAAATTTGTTTTCAAGGTATTTTCCATGAGAGCTAAAGATCGAAAGACAAATATAGGATTATCGCTGACCGTATTCGGCTAGTTATGTGTAACACTGTAAATTTTCTTGTGTTGATACAATGACACCGACGCAGCGACACTGTTCCCTGTATCAACACAATTGTGTCATATGACCCAATATTGAATTGTTTCACATCCGAAACAGCACAGCTTCGATTTCGGGTTCATAGCTTCGTACATCAAAATTACATATTGTCAAAGTTGTGCGGTGTGTCATGGCGCGCCACAAATTCGTTTTGCCGCCTTCCTATAATCTGGTATTAAAAGCACAGAGTACACAATCTAACGAGAGGCGAAATAAAGTAGTTTTCGTAATAGCAAATTTGCGTGCACATGCGTGAATTGATTAGTTTATCTGCCAATGTCAAGTCGTCACTTCGGTCCATTCCCCTTAGTACACCGTGTATTATTTTAAGGTTAGGTTAAAAATGAGCTACTTCTCTTCTCATTAGACACATGAGATGAATAATAAAAGGTAAAAGGTGTTCTCATGTTATTAGTTAAAAAAATATTCTGTAGTCCTAATTGGGAGGAATGTTCATCAACACTACTATTTTTCTTAGTGTAGTTATGGTTTTACTTCGAATTAATACTCTTGAAACTTTTTTCAGTGTATCAGGTAGTTTATGTTTCAATGCATTGACGTATTTCCGCTCAATATCGTGTAAGTTCGACTTCAAAGGAATCGACAAAGCTTTCGTCTCTTGTTAGATGGTGTACCTCTACTCTGTCTTTAAAGCTGAGGGTATGAATGTATGAAATTTTAGATCATGCCCAGGAAACTCTGATGGAAATGACAGTACATTGGTCAACAGTTGACACACGTCAAAAATACATCGTGACCGGTGACACAAATGAGTAATGACGTTATATTTGGATATAAACTTCACCACTACCAATCAGTTGGGACGAAAATAAATAGTTAACGGTTTGTTTCTGGTTACTGTGTCATATTTGTTCTTGTTTGGCTACACAAATGAATCGAATAATAATTTTTATGTTCCTCCTGCGGGGCCCTAACCGGGACTAAATCGAGCGTGGCCCACTTAAGGGAAGAAAAAACCTCAAATAAGAAAAAGTAATACAAAAACTTCACCATCGGGGCCCCCCGAAGCTTCGCGGTACGATAATCCGTCACTGGCCATGGTTTGTATCAAAAGTACAAGAAGTTTCTACCTGCCTCGCTATTATATGATAATCCGCAAGAGGAAGGAATTTACTTTTATTACCAATGATGATGTTCCTTTTTAAAAAAAGATACAGGTGATTGACTATTGCCACAATAAGTTGTAGAGCCAAAAGGAAGTGACTAAGGATTTAGAATTTTACAGATCAAGTTACAAGCTTTCGAAAATAAAAATCTACATAAGGCACTAAAACTAAAAGCCGGACACGACCGTCGTTTTCTTTTGAAATATGGTAGCGCAAGAATGAATTATTTTCGGCATTTTTCTATACACATGATAAAAAATTGATAAACATTTTAGTACTCTAATTATCAAACAAACTTTTAGTATTAACGTAATATTAACACTGTCAAAAAATAACGTAATAAATAACGTAATACTAACAATGTTGAAAATAACGTATTAAATTTTACAAATTCGCAAATTTGATAAAAGCTTTTCTGGGTACTCTAATAACCAAACCAAACAATCAGTATCAATGGCTGCTAAAGCTACCGTCATCTACACTGTTGAAGAAATAACATAACATAAAATTTTAATACAAAACAAAAATGAAAGAAAAACCTCCAGAAAGAGTAGCGTGCAAAATGTACTATTTTATCTATAGCCTTTGATACAGAATGTTTGTTTTAGTTATTGGTGTATCCAGAAAGTTGAAAAAAAGTAACAACCTTATATTTTGTAGAAGAATTAATGAATGTTGATCTAACAACAGAAGATATAAGACGACAAAGTAGGTAGGTATGTACGTTTCAAGAAGAAGTAGCAAACAATAATGCAGAAGTCAGAAGTATTTCAAATTATGAAGTCAATGGATGTCAAAACTAATAGAGAAGATTGTTTACGCAGATGCAGAGAATAAAATTATAATTTTCTCATGTTTTGTAAACATGCATTTTTTAAATTGTATCAATAAATTTTTTTCACTATTGTTTACCATCCATGGTTATAAAAACGGGCATGTTCCTCTAATATTTTGCTTATTGTCCGATAAAAATTTGAAAAATACTTACAAGTTTTAAACAAAAACCTTATTTCATCAAAAAATTTAAAATATAAGCCAGACAAAATTGTAAAATATTTTTAATTAGGTATTAATAAAGCAGTAAAAGAAATCTGTATCATAGGATGTCGATTTCATCTAGGTCACGCATGGTACCGAAAGATTCAAAAACTTGGATTTAGTATAGTTCTTTTCACGATCTAAGAAACTGACTTTACCTGAGATGGGATATGACAAGCAATAAAGCCATAAAAGTATTAGCCGTGACAGGGTCGTATTTATTTTGTTGGTGAATAATAAATTATTACCTACCTGAAAACTCGGTAAGACTTTTGGGTCATTCGTATTATATTTTTTTTTTCATCAGGTATAGTGCGGCTCTGCACGGTAAATCCGGAAAGTTTTATGGATCTTTTGCAACTCAAGTCAAGTCAAGTCAGTTTCTTTTATCGTGAAAAGAACTAAACTGAATATAATAATAACTCATCATCAATATTTAAGATTATTTATCGGAATGCAGAAGTAGACATTTGTTTCAAATTTCACCTAATGATCCAAGGGTATTATACAATATTTTAATAATTATATAGTTGAAACTTATTTTGATGATGATGATGCTCTTTTTCTACCCAAAATCTGGGAATCACAAGAAAACATTTTTTGCAGGACAACTAATACATGAGAGTCGTTCCACTCAAAATTCAAAAATAACTTTTATAGAGCTCAAATTTACATTTGTTTTTAAACCACTTGAGAGAATTTCAAACGGATGTATATTAAAATTAATAGTGCGAATAAATTATGTTAAACCATTAAAAACTAACATAAAAAAGAGAATTTTTTAAATAGGTACTAGGTACCTTAAGAAATAAATTAGACAATGTGCATTGTATAAATTTTTACAGATAATAAAACTTTTTGTAAACATTGTGTTTTTTACATATCTGCATGATTAATAATAATAAAATTATTGAAGTAGTAATAAAATTCAAGGGAATACCTAGTTTTTTATCACCTTCATCGATTTGACTTAGGTACCTACTTTTAATTAAGTAATACCACCGTCTGTAATACCGTTTAAATAGATTGACTTTTGATTATTATATTTGTTAAACGGCATCTTAATAGATAATCGGATGAATTAAACAATTTAGGCGAGAATCTCATAAAATTACAAATTCCAAATTTACATTGTGTCAAAAATAATTTATTTACAACAAAGCCAGTCTAACAGAAACAAGTTCCTACTTGTCCGTCGGTATTAAAACAAAAAAAAATTATTAAAAATGATACTTTAAATATTTAAACCTTCACTTATAATAATCAATACATTCCACTTTATCGACAATGTGAAAAATTATTGTAAAGTTGCATCATTCATTCATTTAATTACCTTACTGATTGAGCATCCCTCGCAATGATCACTAATAATAGTCCTCTCTTTAATTCTAACATTATTTTTAAACTTAACTTCTTCAGTCTTCTTGCATAATTTTTTAACCCTACCGATAACCATTTTCTCAATGTTTTTCAAATAGTGAAAACAATCCATAGCTCGTAAACTAACAAACTTAAGAACGGCACTCCGTTGCACATTACTTGCCGAACGCACCACAACTACTGGAAACTGGAGGAAGATAAATGAATGCTTTTAAAAACAAATTAAGAGCGGACGTGGGGACGTAAAGAGTGGGGGAAAAAGAATAAGGCTGCAGGTAATCACCCCTTAGTCAGTGCCAGTGGTGAACTGGTGAAGCTACGATATATTGGAATTATTTTTTTCGTTTTAATCTCTACACTACAAATATCTATTTAACATTTTTTTTATATACATACTTTGCTGTTATCTTATAACAACAATATTATGAACTAATAAAGTAATTAGTTATAGATTACGAATTTTCAGTAATGATAATATAACAATCTTTTAGTAAAGTATATTTATATACAGGAGTATGCATAAGTTTTGGGCACAATAGACCTTTTAGGTCTCAGTGAATGTCACCCCAAAAATCACACATCACATACATGCATAAGTTTTAGTGTTTCAGAAAAATACTTGAGAATCTTCTTGATTTCTGGTTCTTTAAGAGTTCCTATACGAGGGGGCAACAACATAGTTGGCGCCTGTCAACAAATGTCGAAAGTAAAAATTAACTGTCAAGTTTAGTTAACTCACAGTTTCAGACCGCTGCGTTCGAAGCTGTACCTATGTGAATTTTTTAAGGTGAAAAATGGAATTGAGCCAAGAAAATTTTCACGCAATAATATTTTACAATGTTCGAGGGCAGAGTTGTCTCCAGTGGCGTAACTATACCGTTCGAGGCCCGTGGCAAATTCATCACATGGGCACTCGCCCTCAATATACAGAAGCTGAACTAACAATAGTAGAATTTTTTATGTTATAAAACTTATTTATACACTTTTACTTGCAATAGTTAAGTAATAAGTCACAATTTAAAGCCGAGCGTATATAAATGGAGGTGTATGTATGTATGTATGATAGTCTTTCCTAAGAAAAGAAAACTCAAAACCATGAAACTTGATAGGAACGAGATTAAATGGAGACAAGAAGTCAAGTATCTAGGTTTGATTCTAGACAGTAAACTCCTGTGGAACAAACATGAAAAGGGGATTACATACAAGGCAAAAATGGCTGTAATGATGTGCAGGAATCTGGCAGTCTGGCACGGAGAAAGTGGGGTTTTAACCCACAAATCCTAAGCTGGATGTACACTGCCATAGTGAGACCAATTATCACTTATGGAGCCATTGCGCGGAGTAGTAGAACTAGCCTTTTGACGACGAGAAAAAACCTCTCCAAAATTCAAATACTAGCCTGTTTATGCATTACAGGAGCAATGAGAACATGTCCAACGGCAGCCATGGAAGTGATTCTCAACCTCACACCACTACATATAGTGGTAGAAAATGTTGCAGAAAGAACAAGATACAGACTAAGTAGAGGGGGAATCATTAATAAAAACTACCTCCTCAATCAGCCATACTGGGACATGCCACAAGAAGGTATGATAAAACTTTTCAAAGAAATTCGTTACGGAGTTAAGCAACAAGAAGGAAAGAAAGAAAGCCTTTCAATGGTAGGTACACAGACGGCTCAAAAGCAATATAGAAGGAACTGGGATAGGAGTGTTCGGGCCAGGAACCAAACACTCTGAAAGCTTGGGAAAATCCCCAAATATCTTACAAGCGGAATTCCACGTCATAAAAAAAGATGTCCATTTCAATATTGATAAAGGGTACAGAAGACAAAGGATTATCATAATGTCGGATAGTCAAGCAGTTATTAAAGCACTGAGCTCTTGTGTAATCAGTTTCAAAATATACTGCTTCCAGAATTGATTCCAAAATATGCATATTATACTGAAATTGAGATGCTCATAATTAGAATAAAATAATGATTAATTTTTGTTTTACAGTTTTACAACATAGGTACATGAGAGATTTTTATGTCATATCCATCATTTTGAACAATAACGTTAAGATGAATAAATTACTATTTACATTTAATGTAAGATATTTTTATATACCCTGTAGATTAGCTGAAAGTTTGATATTAGAAAATAACATTTGTCATTATGGACCTTTTATTTTGATTATACAATATGAACTGTCAGACTGTCAGTAACTAAATTTCAACAAAAATTAGCAAAAGAAAGAAGAAACGGAGAGGATATTCGTTAGCAACGATAAACAAAACAAAAAAAAGTTGGAAGGTTGATACGTAACTATGGAGGAAGAGATTTTTTTTGGTGTGAGAAAAGATTTATAGGAAAACTAGAAAATAAAAGTAGCAGTGAATCAAAGGTAGATTACATAACTTACCTTCAATTAAACACAAATAATTAGTGTCCAGAAGGCAGAAATCATAAGAAACTTGGTAATATAAATCATGAGAACAAGCCTTTTCTTTTATGTGATAGATATTACAACTAGCAGTACCCGTATTTGAACGAGACCAGAAGTAGGAGCTATTTGTGCGCGATTGTGTTAATTTTAATTTAATATAGGTTGTAATAGGATAGGAGACCATACACGGATTGCAATCTAGAGATAGTAAACAAAATTAATATTTAATCTTAACGTTTAATATTTGCATCATATTTAATATTTTCCTTATTTAGATAACTTACCTTACCCAAAACACCCTGAGAGAGAGTCTACATGCATACATATGATGTAACCAATTTTTTTAAATAATTTAATAAATACCATATTGAATAAATTTTTGTTTGATTTGGAATTCTGATTCTTCACTCACATACATGGAACATAATATTCATTGATATAAAATATTATATATCAAATTGTTATATTCCATATCAATATTTATATTTCTCTTCGTGGAGAATAGTGTTTAAAAGTTATCTGAGTACTTAATTTTTCTAACTCTCTTATTAAGTTGAAATATGTAGGTATCCGTCTTCTGCAAATCCAGTTTAGAACGGTTATTTTCTAAAACCGGCTAGATATTAACTGACCCCGGTTCCCGTTTTGATTTGAATAATTTAATATTATACCATCTATTCTCAAAAGCCTACAGTTAAATGTTATGTTGGTAGTTTAGTTTTGTTAGAAATAGTTGTGTTCAAATAATGGTCTATAATTAAGTTTATCGATGTACAGTGATGAAACAATTGTGTATATTTCACTGTACGTTTACACCAAAATTTAGTTAATAAAAAATGTGCATTTTCATCTAAGTATGTTTTTTGTTCATGAAACCCATTATGTACGTCCACGGTTGGAATTTTTTCTCATAGCATTAAATACATCTCCTTTGGAAAAGGAATTAATTAAAACTGTTACTAATCTACATTGTTTTGCGATATTTCATTTGGTATTGGATTTTTGACATACGCTATTATCAACACGTAATTCACACATTATTCTGATATGAATTATTTTAGAGAAATTTCCCATCTCAAAGGTTATTTTTGAATGGACTATGTAAATTGTTTGAAATCATAAAATTTTTACGTGATAGTTAGCATGCAATGAAAAAATATTTCCGCTCATAAAACTACTATGGATATTTTTAGTATAAAAGGAAATAGATAATTTTGATTTCCCTACTTTCAAAAAAAAATGAATATTTTCTGTGCTATTTCTGCAATTAGAGAATTTTTACCATTCCCCTCCCCTTCCGGTTAGCGAACACCAATTTATTTTCATGATTCCCTCGTCACACCTTAGGTATCTTTCTATCCCCTGTCTTCCTTTTTTCCACCACTCGTCTAACCTCAAACGCGTCTTCCTTTTTTTCCATTTTTTCTTTTTTCTCCACTCGCCTGATCTCAAACACTTTTTATTTTTTTCCACTTGGCTAGCCGCAAACACATCTTTCTGAAAAACCCAAATATTCATAATTCTCAGAATACCATTTTCCCTTCTAATAAAATGAGTTGAGTAGGATCACTTGGTGCGGTGCACACGAATTCCCGTCAGGTTCCCCTCCGACACTTGCAGGTATCTTAATCCCGCACTCGAATTGCCGTCCAGTTTATTTAATCTGTTCTGTTATCGGGACTGCCCTAATAGTTTACCCTGGCGGGTTTAGGTTAGGTTAGGTTTGGTGTCTTATTATTCCTGAAATAAATGTACAAATACCTTTACCATTTAATTTATTTTATATTTCCCTTATCTCCTTAATTTTGTGTTCATCTTTTGTTGCGCGCAATTCGGCTCCTAATTTTGGTGTTCTTACCCGTATTCAGGTGCTGCGCGCAGCTCATCCCTGCCAAAAAAACACCTTTTAAACAGGTCAGTTTTCACCCTGAGGGAACTCGAGTGACAGCTTAACGTACCCTAATTATGACCAGGGACGTATATTTATAAGGGGGGGGGTTTGGGAGAAAATACAATAAAGGTACAAAAATTTTTTATTAGCATACTGCCGCAATATGAGTATTCATCGGGATGTGGCAATAGAAATAGATTCCTCAACAATTGTGAATAATTTAGCTGAAGAGGTTAAATTTACTTTTGTGTGATTGATTTTCTGTTTTAATAAAAGCTCCAATTTTCAATCATCTATCACTTTTAAAAATAGGTACTCCCAAATTAATATACAGGCAACATCTCGGCTCGACTCGACTCGGAACAGTGTAACACTGGAGTGGGTACCAGGTCATAAAGGAATCGCAGGCAATGAAAAAGCCGACGAACTCGCAAGAGTAGGATCGTCAACTCTGATGAACGGACCCGAACCTGCTGTAGGCATCCCCAGATGCTTAACCAGGTCATGGTTAAAAGGGTGGTTGAAAGAACAACACAAGAAATACTGGAAGAATACGACTGGGCAAATACATGGGAAGAAATTCATAAAAGAACCATCAGAAAAAGTAGCGAAAGAACTGCTCTCAATGAGTAGGAACAAACTGCGAACCACTACGGGGCTACTTACGGGACACTTTCCCACAAAGGAGCACCTAAACAAAATAGGGCTGTACAACGGAGACCTTACATGCAGAAGATGCAAAAAGGATACCGAAACAGCTCTGCATATACTATGCAACTGTGAGTCGCTGGACCACAGAAGGCAGAAACTTTATGGTAGAACCCAAATGACTCCAGAAGACTTCTACAATCAACCAGCTAAGAACCTGTATGAGCTAATACAGGGAACGGATTGGCTGAATAGGTTGTAGTCAGAACACTAGGAGTATCCACAATAAGCCCAGGAGGCTGAGGTGGTACCGGCGAAAGGACGGCTCCGAAGAGGAAAAAAAAACATCTCGGCTGGTATGGGAATGCGGCGTAGAGCTTAGAAGACTGGCGACTCGGAACAGTGTAACACTGGAGTGGGTCCCAGGTCACAAAGGAATCGCTGGCAATGAAAAAGCTGACGAACTTGCAAGAGCAGGATCGTCAACACTAATGAACGGACCCGAACCATCTGTGGGCATCCTCAGATGCTCCACTAGGTCATGGTTAAAAGGGTAAAAGAACAATCCATAAAACTCTGGAAGAATACGCCCAGGCAAACACATGGGAAGAAATTTATAAAAGAACCATCAGGAAAAGTAGCAAAAGAACTGCTCTCAATGAGCAGGAACAAACTACGCACCATAACGGGGCTTCTAACGGAACACTTTCCCACAAAGGAGCACCTGAACAAAATAGGGCTGTATAATGGAGATGCAAAAAGGACACTGAAACAGCTCTGCATATATTATGCAACTGTGAGACGCTGGACCACAGGAGGCAAAAACTAAATGGAAGACCCCAAATGTCTCTAGAAGACTTCTACAACTAACCAGTAAAGAACCTATATGAGCTAATACAGGGAACTGATTGGCTGAATAAGCTTGAACTTGAAAAATTGCTTTAGGTCGTGGCACTCAATTTTTTTTGCCTTAGGCGGCGCCTTCAATAAAGCTTTCCCCTTCTAAACCTATCAGATGAAAAAAACCAAAACCCTCCCCATGTAAAAGCTATAGCTACGTGACTGATTATGACACATGTAGAGTGGTTATCCTGACGGGAATTCGTGTGCGTCCCACTTGGTGTCGTTGCCCCATAATGGAAGCGAGTGGAGATTATTTCAAACTGGGGCCGAACCACTATTTTTTTCTCTTTTGCACTTATAAAGCACCAACATTTCAGCAAGTGAATTTTGGATTGTTCCCGATGCTCTTTTTTTATACAGTACGTCTAATTTCCATATACTGTGTACTTTGTAGAAGTATTCTTTTACTGTCTCCCATTGTCGTTTTCATATGATTTATCTTTAGGGAAAGCAGTTTTTTTTCTGGCCGATCTCCTTTATTGAACATAAATATTTTTTACAAAAAAGCTAATCTACTTTTAAAAGAGAATTTCTTATAATTCTTTCCAGATACGTGCTACTTCCTTTCAAACTTCCTAACAATGTTACTGACCGTGGGTTTGAGTATCTTGATTATTTTCCACTCAACCGTTATTCCCGAAATGTAGAGAGTGACAAGTAAGGGAGATAAAGTTCATCTCTGCGCCAAGCCCTATTCTATTTTCGCCTGCCTGTACCCTAATAATCGCCCTTTGCTCATTTCCCAACTTAATCCCTCTTTCTCTCATAATCCGATACGGTACGTTATCCGATGCTTTCTCCAGTCGATTTGTATTTTTTACAATCTACCAACCAGTATTAATATCATTGTTATCATTGGAACGCTAGAAACAGTAAAATTAAATCAACCTTCATAAAGCTATACATGAACATTTTTCTAATTTCTTTATCCATAGCCACAGTATAGAGAAACTGCTTTCTACACTGTTCAGAAAATCTTTGATTGTATTAGCTGTAATACAGGGTGTCTCATTATATTCTGACTGTTTGCAAGAGCTTATATCTTCGAAACGGTTCTAGATAATGAGATGCGGTTTTCACAGTTAGTTTTGAAATTACCGTAAATTTTGTTGTGACACATTTATATAAATGGCCCACTTCCGGTTTACCCGCTAGAAAAGTGGCGTATTTTCAAAATACAGTAGATGTGAATTTTTTAATGGCAATTTCCTAAAAGTCGCATATTTTTACTTCATAACGGTACCTTAAAGTTTAAAATCGGTGCACAGAAAGCGAAGTTAGATAACTTTAACTGGGATACTGTAATGATTCAGGTATAAAGTTGAAATTGTCATAAACAAAAACATTATTAGCTAGTAACT
>CAJUYI010000949.1:0-12180 GCA_910591695.1 Galerucella pusilla | reverse complement strand
TTTGGTTAACCATGTTTTAATGGTATTTGTAGCAGGAGGATTTTTATTGAACTGTCTTCTAAATGGTCTTCTAGTCTGGTCTGGTCTGGTTTGGTTTGAGATTTTTCTTGTGTATCTCTACCAGCGCGCCACGAAAGAGTTTTGCAGTACGGAACTGTCACTTTCACTAAATGGAACACTCAAAACGCATCTTCGGTGTGTAAATGAATACAGAACGAGCAACTTTCAGATGGCGTCGTCTAAAAAAGGATTTTTCAGCCTCTCTGTTTTTGCTAATTCATGCATAGAGTATCTCTATGAATTCATGTGCTCATGGAGAAATGTCAAATGTCAAAAAAGTGTCCAGCGGTAAGCAGCAAATGGCAGATAACGCGAGAGCAAAAGGATCAGAAGACTTGAGTAAAGTATGACGACCAAGTTGACCCAACAAAATCCAACTGTCACTGTCATTGTTTAGTGAGAAACAAAACATGTCACATTGTAAACGAATGATGGACAAACGTTTTAATGCTAATTTTTGAACAGATATACATTTCAAATGACATTTTGTCATTGTAGAATGTTATTTCGTATTCCAAAATTATTTGTGTGCTTCAAAGTTATCCATTTGTCTGTACCACACTGTATTCTCAAAGTTTCATCCCTTCTGGTGCTGTATTCTAAGATGTTTATGCGGTAGCACGATCAGAATATCCCTATAGCGTTCCGACACTGTCATGGTTATTATTTATTAATAAAATGGACTTGCTATGGGGTTTTCTGAAGTACGTGATCGTCAACATGTTACTACTTACTATACTATTTAAAAACCTATTAATGATGCACGGTGTAAATTAAGCAGAAGAAAATGAACCAGACAAAAAAGGGTCACGTTTTATCTTGGATCTGGTATGTAGAACAGCTTAGATTTTAATGATGTGTCTGTGGGGCGTAAGACATATGGTTTGGATTAAACTTTCAAGGTTTAAACGAGATTTTTTCGTGTTAAAATTAATGAATGTTTTTTCAACTACACTACAAGTGCGATTATATTAAATTTCGCAAATACTTATTGATTTTGATATGTCTCGACCGGTTTTTTTTATTCAAGGACATAATTTTCAAGAAATTAAATAAAATAACTTACTTAGATAACTGATAGCAAAGTTGAGTTGAGGATAAGGTTTCGTGCGATGAATATGTTATCTACCAGGTTTTTTGAAATCTGATCGAAATTTTCTTGTGGTAAAGTTTGTCCGAAATACATTGCAGAAGCGACGAACACGTGAGCTAACTTTTCGCTTTGATCTGCATAAATGTATAATCAATGGAAAATATAGACTACTAGAAATCCATATAGGCTTTGCTCGGTGATGCCAACTTCATATTTTTCTTACTATCGGTATTTTTATACCAGTCATAACTTATAAACGAAATGGACGATCCTGTTATAATAGACAGACAGACAAACGATCTGGTGAACTTTTCTGTGGGTAATGATGAGGTAAAGTCAAAGTCAAATGAAACGCATAACTACATTAGGTTGAGACTGCATTATTTAAACATTTGATATCCCCATCAAACAGATCTACGTTTTTTATTGCACAATTGAAGTGATTCTGTTACCGTAAAAACACGATTTCAGTTAAAACTCGAATTTCCTAGGAAAATCTAGTTTTAACTATCGCTCACAGTCAATTCTAGTTTTAACTAGCCTAACTTAAATCTAGAATTGTGAATTGACTAATAATTCTAGTAAAATTTATTCATTTTAAGAATATTAAATTCAAAACAGTTGTTACCAGTTAAAACTAGTTTTAACTAAATCAGTAAAAACTATTACGTGTTGTCGGTAGGAGCCTCTATTTTGTGATTAGACACAAAGAAGTCGTATGATCTAATTGTAGTTATAATTTAGATGGTGGTCTAAGCTCAAAAGCTTGTGACTTGTTTTCTTTCGGTGGAGGATTCATACAGGGAAATTCTTAAACAGGAGTTATTCTAAGCATTAATAAATGTGTTGAGCGGGTAGTACCGTTCAATTGGGTGTATCTGGCTAAAAGTATGGTATATTTTAGTAACATTAATTAAATTGTTTTTACCTTTGATAATTGTTATATAGAGCTGTTAAGCGTTGATGGTTCTGGTTGTAAGCGTGCTATCTGGGGCTGGCTTAAGGACGTTCAGTATTAAACATGATTGAGGAGAAATTTTTATTTTGTTATTGTTTTTCAAGTTTTTTCGAATTTTTTCATGTATTTTTTATGTACTACTAAAAGTATTATTATATGACGTATGTAGGTATGTTCAATTTTTTTTGGTATAGGTAAACCCATAGGATTTCGATCAAATTAAAATATTTATAGGTTACACAGATTTTACCGACATGTTTAGTGAAAACTAGTTTTAACTAGAGGATGTTCAGTTAAAGCTAGAATAAACTCAAAATATTTGTTAATTCTAGTTTTAACTAGTGAGATCTAGAATTGACTGTGAGCGATAGTTAAAACTAGATTTTCCTAGGAAATTCGGGTTTTAACTTGAATCGGGTTTTAACGGTAACATTTCTAATACATTTTAGCGAAGGCTTAGCATAAATCATTGAAACTAATTGAATTTTCATGAATTTTGGTGTTTGTCTTGTGCGTTTCATTTGACTTTGACTGTACATTACTTCATGTATAATCAATAGTTCTCGCACCCATCGTTAATAACTATTATAGGTAAATCATTTATACCTTGGGTTCCAGTATTGTAATTTTAGTAGGAATCACTAATTTTTTAGAAAATAAAATGTTGCCTACTACTACTACTACTACTACTACTACTACTACTACTACTACTACCACTACTACTACTACTACTACTACTACCACTACTACTACTACTAAGAAATGTACAGGCGAGCCTTGTCCTGGACAAACTCAAGCCAAGGTTCCGGCACTGAGGCCACTGGCGGACCCATTGTGCCATTACTGCTACCTAGACATCCATGAAGCCGAGCCCTTCAATAAGGGCCACAACCTTTTTCAGTGGATGTCTGCTTGTATCTCCAGGGGCCATAACAGAGACTCCGAAGATTCGCCTGCGTAGTACAGCCCAGTGTAGACACTCTAAGAGAACATGGACTGACGTCAGTCATGCCGCAACCCCTACATAGGAAACTTTCTTCTACTCCTAAGTTTATGAGGTGTTTCCTCATAAAGCAGTGCCCTGTTAGAAGTCCTGCTATCTTCCTTAGCCTACTCCTTGGTAGTTCAGTAGCTGCCCTAGCGTGCCCATCAGTCCATCTCTTCAGTAGAAGCTTGGATTGAATGTTGCCTAATCTACTATGTAAATATCTATACATGAGAATTTTTAAAACCAGTTGAGTAGTTTTTGAATTATTCCACTAAACAAACAAACACTTTATTTATATCTGAATTTTCATCGTAAAATGACTCGAAAGGAGATATTGTCAAAAAACTGTTATAGCAACGTAGAAATTAGGAAAAAACACGTCAAAATCTCTAAAATAACCGAGGATCATACTTAGTTGAAACCATCAAATAACTACTAAATAGTGGTCTAAAATTTAGGATCTTCCTCTTTTTTTGAGCCACAGTGTACCAATATTAATATTTGGCACTTTCCATCCTTATAAAAATGAGAAATCGACAGCCACCACCACGAATGCCAACATCGAAAAATTATATTTCCTTCAGTCGTTAGATACATGACTAGAATCAAACATAACCAAACAATTACATCGATAATGGTACATAGAATTTGACAGAACTGATAAAAGTATCTCTTTCTTTCTGTTTAAGTGCCAAGATATGTGATACCTAGATGACAACCAATATCTTTTCCAGCACACTAGAAACGTATATTGTTTTCTTTGAATAAAAAACCTACGACTTCAACCACTCAAAATTCAAAAGACCGAATCCATGGGGTGTCGAGGCAGAGTGGCGTCAAATTATAGCCTTACGTATAATATAATGGATTTTTTTACAATCAAATGTTTCTGAAATATGATGTTACAATAATAACACCACTGAAAGAACTATATAAAAGCAATAAACATCTTGCAAAAGTGAGGGATTAGTTTAATTTTATTGCATTTTGAATCCCTTTTATCATAGAATATCGAATGTCAAAATGTCAAAATTTTTTTGGAAAATTTTAATCCAGAACAGAGTGAAATTGGTCCACAGGCTCATGTATGTTGTTACGTGATCGACGCTTCCAATATATGTTTAGTAGCAAAAAGTGTCTTGATGTCTGTTTTTTAAGGATTCATAGTTGACGATAAAAAAGTGATCGGCCTGCGTTGAGAAAGCGCTTAATTATTGTCAATCACGATAACTGCCAAACGCTGGACATTTGCTTTGCTTTGTTAGTAACATCGAAAGTTAGTAAAAATCGTCGATTTTTCAATTTTCAAAATGGGCAAAAAATTAAATGGGCCATATCGGCATAAAAAAATTGTGCGAACCGAAAAATACATTTATTCATAATTAGTTTAAACAATTACGATTTAAACAAAACGTACCGGTTTTTCGAAAAACGCCAGGCATATTCGTATTCAGCGGCTCAAAATACATAAGAATAACACTTTTTTAACCTTGGACATATTATTGCACACGGTAGCATTGACCGCTCCCGGAGTATGAAAACTATTATTTAAAGTTTCTGTGGTCCAATCTCTGAATGTTCGTAAGTCTACGCCAATGTTTGAGTGTGTTTAATTGTCACTCAGTATATTTTGACTATTTGAGAATTTTAACAAATTCCCTATTCTCTAATGCCATATCCGAAGGAAGCCATATTCAATTTGGATACATATATTCGAACTAAAGCTATGAAAAACTTTCTCTTTAAAAATCGCAGAGTAATGAAAAAGAAATACTTTCCAAAATGCACCTTAAAAAGCTCAAGCTGTTGAAGAGGGAGATGTTAATATAGTAGTTTGTACAACTAGTGCGCAAAGCGTCACTTTTCCCACGAGCGCAGAAGTTTGTGCAAATCTAGCGAGTGGGAAAAGTGATTTGCATACAAGTTGTACACAATTTTTTTATCACGCAGCGTACTGGAACCGCCTTCGCATTACTTCAGCACGTTACGGTGGTCTTCTAACTAGTCGGGTTTTCTCTCTCCTCCTTTTCTTTTGTCTCGATTATAGACCTAATCACTTTGTATTTATTCTGCCATCCTTGTTCTGACCTTACCAGACTTTCAATCATATTGGTTTGGTTGAAAGATTTCCCTTCTGCTGTTTCAAATTCAGCTCTTGCTTCTGCCCACCTTTGTCAATGAAATAGGGTATGATCGGCATCATCTAACAGTGAGAAATACACACATAGGTCGTTTGCCTTCTTCTGTCTGTCATACAAATACTTTTTAAAGCATCCGTGTCCCAATAAGGCTTGGGTGATAAAGTAGTCCACTTCACCGTAACCTCTTTCAACCCATGTTCTGATGTTTAGGATTAAGTCTATGGGTGGGACACCAGATATTACTCCAACTGCTTCTGCAGATACAGTCATGTAGGCAGAGCATACTCTGATTAGCATAAGTCTCTGTATTCTTGTTAGTTTTTGCCTGAGTTTCTGTCTGTTTGCTACTGCAGGATGCCAAACAAGTGCAGCATAGAGTAATTGCGAATGTACAACACTTGATAGTATACGGCGCTTTGAGGATGTAGCACCACCCATATTCGGAAGCAGTCTCGACAGCGCACTGACGGTCTTCTCAGCTTTTTCTATAGTCTTGCTTATATGCACAGAGAATGTCACTTTTTGTGTCTAACCACACTCCCAGGTATGTAGCGGAGTTCTTTGGAAGAATAGGGACTCCTTTCACTGTGAATTGGATTGGCGATATTTTCCTCTTTTTCGTGAGGAGCACGGCCTCAGTCTTTTCCGGTGTCATTTCCAATTTTCTGCTTTCAAGCCAGTTGTCAATTCTCTGTAGGGCTATGTTTCCATTGTCCATTAGAATTTCCTCATGTTTGGCTGTAACTACAACATCTACAACCACATCTATTAATGTAAGTAATAACTTTGAAGAGAAAGACTTTACAATATGAAAATAAATAGAAAAATCAGTTGAATGTATAATTAATTATGAAATTTGAACAATTTTGTATTGAAACCTCAGGTTTAAACAAATTTTCGGTTGCGGTTCGAGCCCTGTCGATAATATCTGGAGGAGTATTTTTAATGTCCGAATACTTAATAGGTGAATGTTTTTATAATTAATAAATTGAAATAAATAATGAAATAAATAGTTTACTTACTTTTAGTTTAAATTTAAAAATTGTACACTAATAAGAAATTCACTATTAGGTTGAATTGTCAAAAAAAGTTGACTGGTAATAGGTCATAGCTTTGTTTGACATTTCGGTGCAAAAAGTGCCATAGCAGCGTGTACTTTTCGCAACGGTTATCAACAGAATTAAGAAAAAGCCTGCTTTGCGTATGAAAATGTATGTAGAAAAGCGTGTTTTGCATAGTGGTTGTAGGAAAATGAATGTTTATCTCGAAGAAACATACAAACCCTCATCCATATTTTGAGCAGCAGTCAAACAAAAAAATTTCAATTCTCTTTGAAACAATATTATTGTAGGCATCAAGTGAACTTTTCAATGCGCTATAACTATTCAAGCAACGGTCAGATTTTGACGGGTAAAGGTTATTATTCCTAGATTTACATATATGGAGAATTCAGTGTATTGACTTACAAATTTTATCTGAGTTTACGGTTAAAGACCATTTTAATTAAACTTCATTCACGCTTCGCAGTCTTCGAGATAAAAAATTCCCAAAAATATATTTCAAGTTAATATTTTACTACAATGCTGTTAAAATACTGATGACAAATTTTGATGCTTGTTATTGTTGTCTGTGATATTTAATGCAGGAGTAATAAAAACCTGTCTTTATTGTATTTGCCAAAAAAATGTTGGAATCGAATGCATTTAGCATCGGTGTTTTTGAAAAAAAAAAGAAAGCTATAAATAAAACGTATTAAAGATTATAGACATCTCCTGGCAGTTTTCGAACTTGTCGTTAAAAGGCCATAAAATGTCTAAATTTTGAATCAGGATGTTGGACGTACGAAGATACAAAATAAGTCAAAA
The DNA here is from genome assembly GCA_910591695.1 of Galerucella pusilla. NCBI lineage: Eukaryota > Metazoa > Arthropoda > Insecta > Coleoptera > Chrysomelidae > Galerucella > Galerucella pusilla. The sequence goes on along the minus strand of CAJUYI010000949.1, from coordinate 5,075 downwards.
AATTGATACGTACAGTGGCGTAGTATCTAAAGGTATTATCAAACTCCTTGAAGTGAGCTCCAGCCTCTACAATGGCTAATTTGCTTGCAACACTGCAACGAGCTTCCTTTACGGCAACTGCTAATCTAATAGGTTCTGTAGCATGAATGACTTCAGATTCCATAAGGTACATAACCTTGGAGATTATTGGATAGAAGAGAGACATTTACATAAGTTAGAGCCTGCAGATATTCTAAAATTCCTCAGTGAAATGGGACTAAAGGAGCTACTAGTATCTGAGACTTTCCTCAGGAACTAAGTTGAAGTAAGGGGGCACATTAGATCTTTTAGATCTCAGTGAATGTCACCCCAATATACATACATACATCCTGTTAGTCTACGTGGGAACGGAAAAACCTACAGAACTGTTGATAGGTCTGACCATATTAATCATGCTTGTGTGTTTTCCATCTCTTGGTTCTAAATAAAGTTCAAATATCATGTATTGAAGGAGCCAAGCACGTTTGATAAAAACTTACTCGTTACCAATCACTCCAACTATAGAATGTAATCGACCTGGCTTTGCAAAGAACTACGCCAGTCTCCCTCTTGTCAGTTTTTTTTCAATGTTTTCAACGATTTTATCTGGTACATCTCTTAATTTTTATTGTTAATTAATTATTAAACAATATTTCACCAAATTATTGTTCTGTCCTTGTTAAACGTCAAAATGTATAAACAATATTAAAAAAAAAACACAAAACAAACTCATAACATAGATGAATGATAGCGCTCCAAAATTTGACATGAATAATTTTCCATTCAGAGTTGTACTACCCGCGGCACAAAATCATTTATTAATCTTGACAGACTTTAAGCAAATAAGTGTAAAATTCTAAGATCTCTATAATACAGACGTCAAGATTAGAAGATGATAAAATATCCTTGTATAGAAAAGTAATGTAGAAGCTAATACAGTGGAGTGGCACATATTTTTAGGTGAAGGATGAAGCATTCTGATGAAAATATATTTTATTTCATAGTTCCTAATATAGTGCAAGACACACTGAGAATTCAGAATGGCAAAGCATAGGCAATGTATCGCTCTGCGAGAGAGATGCCAGGCAAGTAAATCTCATCAGAACATCAAATTTACCAAAATTTTATTCAGAAAGAGATATTGATAGAATTAAAAATAAATTATTAAGGGGCATCTACCAAATTCGACCTTGCACAATTATGCTTTGTATAGAAGGATAGAAAAGCGAGCGATGGATTTTTATCCGATATTTTAGTGGTAGCAGCCGAATTTCAATAAGGAATTGTACGGTCATAAGTAATTTGAGGATTCTGAGATTTTTATATAGTATTCAAATTAGACTTCTTATCAATTAGTTTTTCCGTTTAATCCATATTTAATTGTTTACAAGGGCTCAAACTTTGCTTAATATGTGTAATTACCTCATGATTCGTATTTTTTTCAACAAAATTTGGTTAGCATTTCAAAGTTTTTATTCGATGAGAACTAAAGTTCAACATTAATCTACGTGATATATTGTTTTCTCAATTTTCAGTACATTATCATTATCATTACCTCAAAATTCCTTGCCAAAAATATTTCGATAATTTCTCAAATCGCTACCGATAGATTCCCCTTAAGATAGCCTATCACAAAAATAATCAGAATACTAATTTCCTTCATGATGGAGTTCCTCCTTATTGTTCTAGTCTAGAATGATAAACCAATTTTTAGATAAGAAGTTTGAAGATAGGTGGATCGCAAATAGTGGACTTTTTGGTGGCCTCCTCGATCACCAGACACAACACCTTTATGTTTTTTTATAAATTTTTTATAAATTTAATAAATTCCCATCCTCTTACAAGTACAAAAGTGTTATAAGTATTCTTCTCACGGTATCACGACTGGCTGGTACATAATTATGAATATTTATATTTTGAAATGAAAAAACCTTATCAGTTTAGTTAAGGCTCCAGCTTTTTTGGTTACTCCTTTATGAACATAGGATCTAATTAATTGGCAGGATTATTTTATTACCGAACCTCCACTAGTTTGGAGATATTTTTTCTTTGTCACCACTCTGTATCATGTAATCGGTTGATGATAGAAAATCACGCGAATGAAAACGTTTGTCCAGAAAATCGACGACTCACACATATCTAAATTTCAAAACAATCTCATGTAAAGCCATCCCTTACAAGATTAGTGCGGAGTCCTTTAATGTCTATTATGTACCAAATATATTATAGATTATGTATCTTCCAGAATTAACGGTTTAGGATGGTATCGTAAATTCATTATCACTGGGAGATCCATAAACAATACATAGTTAAAAGCAATAGATTGTACGATATTAGATGAAAACTATTCTATGAAAATATTCAATGGCACCATAATTATGTTTTCTTCATCAACGGTCGAAAGTACGTACTTGCTGCTTTCGTTGGGAGGCAGAAGTGGCAAGTAGGTACACTCAAAGTCAAATGAAACGCACAACTAGATTAGGTTGAGACTGCATTATTTAAACGTCTGCTATCCCCATCAAACAGAACTACGTTTTTTAGGTCACAATTGAAGTATTTCTAATACATTTTAGCGAAGGCTTACCATAAATCATTGAAACTAATTAGATTACTATGAATTTTGGTATTTGTCTTGTGTGTTTCATTTGACTTTGACTGCACGTACTTTCGGCCGTGAATAAAGAAACATAGTATACACTACACGAGCAGAAAGTTTGAGAGCCCTGAATTGTGCGCCATGATCATGGCGCACAGTGCAGGAATCTCAATCTTTCTGCCCTTTTAGTATAATATACGTTTTTATAATCATTGTCAAAAGTTTGATCTTGTTATTATGCGGTGCATTATTTATCGGCCGTTTATGTGCCTAATATAAATTGTTAATTATACATTGTTTATAAATACCGCGTAACATATGATGTTTGCACCTCCGGCGATATTTTTTACTGGTACCAAAGGATTTATGTACGTGATTTGAATTGTACGTTGAAATTTAAGTAAATTATTTAATTTACAGATCACGACAACACTAATAATAAGACCACATGCAATGGGTCAGGGGGTCAATGAAAATTACTGGTATTAAAATAATTATTACATAAAATAATCAACTCAGTTTTTAATTTGCAATGTTTGAACTTTCAACTGCTAGTTCGTACCAAGCCAGTCCGGTCAGTCAGTTTTTTTAATCACAAATTCTCCGACTATAATGCAATTCTGTAAGCAAATGTTAAATTTTAACGCACAGTTAAAAATAAGACAATCTTCTAACCCATTTTTGCTAGTCTGTATGCATATTAAGTTTTAAAGTATTAACGCAAAACTCTTCATTGGATACCATAAACGTTAAAATTTGAATCATAATCTTGACTATGTATAGATTAAAACATTTATAATAGCGTAAACTTTGTCAAATTTAACGGCGTACCGTTAATTTTTAACCACTTCTTATAGAATTGACCCTTATGTGCCCTATTCTGTAACTCTACCTCTAAAATTTAGAGGCCGTTACAACTTTAACCGGCGCGAAAACAAAATAGGTATTTGAACCACATTTCCGGTATTCCGGAACAATTTCACACGATTACTTTAAAAGAACCTGTTAAAACTATTATTTTCAAAGGGATGTTAAAGTGTGCCTTTAAATAATTACGGTAACATGGCGTTGAAGCTTTGATTGAGGAATTAATTGCAAACCAAAAAAGTGAGAAAGTTTGAATATATTTGAAATAGTTTAAATTAAACCAAAGAAGTACATATTAGGGATTTGGGTGATCCCTTTCAAATACCCACTAATTTATTTAAAAGTATTTTCCAAAAAAGTGTTAAGAGTAAAGACAGACCTAAAAGAACTATTGTGCCCCCTTACTTCTACAACGCTTCTACTCAGTTACCTAGGAAAGTCTCAACCACCGACTTGAGATGGACTTGAGTCGTGCTTGGCCAAGCTGTACTCAGGACTCGAGATTGGACGCATATTATAGTCCAATCTTTGTGCATTTTTGGCAAAGGAAAGACTCAAGACGTATCTCAAGCGTAACAATTAGATTTTCTGTTGGCCAACGTGGAAAATTTTAAAATTGTCTGTGTATTTCATGACAATTTTGACACATTTGTCTTTTTGCCGTAACGTTAATTTCTGCATTTCTGTTATTTTTGGGTATGAATCTCGAACTTTTTTGGGCTTATTCGTAATATTTTTATTAAATTCTTAAATAAAAGTAAGTAACTACATTTATTATTTACTTTCGTCAAATTTTCGACAACCAAAGGTAAAATTATATCATTTACGATATTTTTTGTGAATCTATAAATAGACTATGAGCCCATGGGGAAAAAGTGTCGCGATTTGAAACAGCAGCAAACCCATTCAGAAAGATAGTTTATCATGCCACAATCGGTTCCAGCACTATGGCGTACATTTTCTCTTGTGCAGAAAAGCGCAGTGGAAAACTGAACATTTCATTTTTCACCCCCTGAAACCGTGATATGAAGCTGTACGCCGTTTGTTACATTTGATAGTGAAACCATAGGAGATCGGTCCAGACTCTATGGCGTTCAAAAATAATCGTTCGGAAAATTTAGGAAAATTTTTAAAAACTCTCATCTTTCACCGTGATATGAATCTGTACGCCGTTTGTTACATTTGATAGTAGAACCATAGGAGATCGGTGGGAAATTTTTCCTTTTCCGAGATTTTCGTACTCAAAAAAGGTCATCTGAAACTGTACGGCATCTAGTGCAATAGGTTCCTTTTAGAATAAAATAATGTACAAAAATAATAGTGTGGATAGTCAAGAAACAAAATTTTCTAAAAATTTATGTAAGTACTACCTACAACTGTTAGTTTTAGCATATGATTATTTTCACGCGGGAAATCTCATGTAAAAATGAATGGCATTTGTTACAATCAATTTTTTATTTATAAAGAAATTATTAAATCATGTCGTGCAAAAATATTTGTGCGGGAGGTCGTAAGAAAGATCTGCCAAGTCGACTTTATTTAAAAATCGATTACTTACCGAAGAACAAAGTTATTATAGTCTTTTATATTT
>CAJUYI010000948.1:0-48959 GCA_910591695.1 Galerucella pusilla | reverse complement strand
GCCGAATGTAGTCAAATTTGGTTACCAATGTTAGAAAGAGAAATTTCTAATAATCAATTATCTGCGTTATCAGGATAGCATCATAAGTTTTTATCCAGGTTTTCTTATGATTTATCATTGGAATAGTTGTTAATCGATACACACTTCAATACACAAAATCACCAAACTGAGTTATACATGTTTTGAAAACAAAAATGTTCATATACAAAAAAGTAACAACAAACGCGTTTTATCAACATTTCCAAAAAAAGCTAAAAAAAACGCTATCCCAATAAAAAACCGTTCCTGGAACGTGCACTTCACTGGATTCCATTTCTAGTAGACTATCATATCGTTAGAATGTCGAAAAATAAAATATTTTATTTCACATTTTACCAGATGTGTGATCTACTATGAGTGGACCTTAATAAAATTTGACAACAAAGTTTTGTAGTCTTAAACTTCAAAATATTATTGATTGTCTAGTTGTCATATTTTTTCGTTGTGTCAGATAGGGACCAAAAATTATTTTATCAATTTTATCGCTAGTTAATCTTGACAACGGTAGCTGGAACGCTACCGAAACGTCGAAATAAAAAATAAATAACATTATTGTGGTTTGATTCCCAAAAGAATAAGAAAAAAGAATGTCATCCAATGTTTATCAGTAAACAATAAAAACTGAATAGAATATTACATGTATCCTCCAGATCAAAATGGCTGCCCTGTCAGTGACGTTATTTTGCATGGTACTTCACCTAATTTGATCCATCTTTCACGCATTATTAACATCCCTTAACGTCGGTGGAGAATTTATTTTATCTCTACTATTTCACAAAAGTTGTAATGGCTTATACCGAACCTTCGTCAAATAATGTAAAAGTAAACAACGGAAACTCAGGCGCTAAGGTAGTAGGCAGTAAAATCTAATGTTAAAACATAAACATTACGCAAATAATTCATTAGAAGAGATGAGCACACATGACGCACATTCTCACTACAAACAATTAACTGCAAACCTTTTGTTTGGAGCATAATAGGGTTGGCTGGTGAGGGATGAAAAACCAGCTACTAGAAAGTCAAACATGCGCGGGCGAATTGAATGGAACAGGCCAGAAAAAATAGTGATTACTATCAAAAATATTTTGAACCGTACCTGGCTTTTTCCACAATCTGGTTTTGAGCGAAGTTGTGTTTTAATAATTACAATCAATTTTCAAAATGATTTTAGTGGAAGAACTGTTTTTAATTTGTTTTATAATTGTTGTAATTAACCTTTTATCAATATACATACATAAATGTCCATGGAAAAAAATTGTGTTCGGAAATTGGTTGATAGCTTTTAATTCAGTGTGAACCAAAAAAAAAACATGGCTTGTTATTGTCCCGTTCATTCATTTTATATTGTAATCAATTTAGAAAATACAGAATTTATATTTTGCTAATGGCTTGGAAAAATCACATGAATGAAATCAATAAACCAAGTATACCTGTTGAAATTTGAACAAAATGTTATGGTATAAATAGATAGTTTCACAGAAGAAAGTAAGTAATCTGAAGAAATAAGCTGTATTCTTTGTTCGTGGACTGGTTGGCTGGTGAATAAAACTCGTCGATGTCGAATTTGGTTTATATTTTTGTCCAGGAAACAGACAAATATAACAACAATACTTTAGTACAACATAGGCACAACAGGTTACATCACTGGGAAATAATTAGCACAAATTTGTTGCATCAATTGGATTACTTTTCACAAAACGTGTCACATCAATGAATTAATTAGCACAAAACTTGTTATATCAATGGACAATACAATTAACACTTAAAAAAGTTCATATAAATACGATACAATAATTAGATTATTGTCGATAAACTTGAGAGCCGGTGCTTTTTGCTGCCGGTATTGGCGGTTGAAAGTTAAAATTACTAGGTAGTTAGTTATTAGTTGTTACTGTTTCAGTATCTAATCCCGTTCTGCCTGCCGTTTTGGCGGTTTTTCGAAATTGTCCGTTAAAAAGTGTGGCTGGCGCGAGAGAGGGGGTGTCACGTAGATCGTTCTCAACGATTATACACCCTACAGGATTGCTTATTGGAACTTTAGTTCTTCACGCCAGGTTATGTTTGAGCGACCAGGGGTCGCGACGCAAAAGATCTGACCGTTACGCGTTACGTTACGCTACGTTATGTTACATTGATTCGTTATGTGCCTTGCTTTTGCGTGCTTGTGCCTCCTTAGTCTCTCTCTCGTTTACGAAGCAGCGATTCATAATAATAAATATGCTCCTACCCGGATTCGAACCCAGGCCGCCCGCGTGCAAAGCGAGCATTCTAACCACTGAACCACCGATGCTATATTGAAATTCTATGCAAAGCTGGTATTCGCAGTGCTAGTCATCTACTTGAATTTGTTCGGATAAATTTTTACTATTATTTCCATATTTTTTTTGCGCGATTAAGCGGTCTAGCTACTTTTCGAAATACAGGGTGTTGAAATTTTGAAAACTTGAATGTTTTAATTCGATAACTTTAAAATGGATGGATAAATTGATTTGACATTTGGCAGGTAGGTTTTAAATGTAAAAGGGCATATTTTGAAAGAAATTGTAGTTTGTGCAACTAGTGTGGATATTATGGCCATATCGCACGTGGACGAAGATGGAGCACGACGCCGTAGGCGGAGTGCTCAATCGTTCAAGTGCGTTATGGACAATCCACACGAGTCAAGCAGCATATTTTTTCTACGACCCACTTAGGAAAAAATCTAGAAATTAAAAATTCCCATAAACTGTAATATAACTTCAAATTAAAAATTTAACAATTCAATTTTATGTTTCCACTAATTTTGTGGTAAGCGAATGTCCAATTCGTATAATGCTACGGTTTCCTTTTTTAAATATACGATACTGTTATAAGTAGATGTTGCCAGTCGGACTCCCTCATGGAAGGTACCGTACCATTATATATAATAATGAATATTCTGCTAAATATTTCAAACGTCTACCTGCTGTCGTTATTAATATCAAGCAGAATGATTATTTAAAAATAAAATTAACAATAAAAAAAAATTCCTCGCGGGGAATCGAACCCGGGTCTACCGCGTGAGAGTCTGGTGTGCTTACTACTCAACCACCAAAGAATATGCAAATTGTTTATCTATAACGTCAGATGTATTACATAACTTTTGCTTAAAAGAAACTAAAGTTCCTACCGTGTGTCCCGCGACACGTTCTACCTTTTTTCCATTCAACTCTGTGTTCGCCTCGCTCAAGTCGGACAAATACGTCATCACTGGACCTAGCCTTTTTAATTTTATGGTTTATCGTTCGTTTACAAAGTGTGTTTTGACGATATTTTATCCGTTTTTTCAATTTTGAAGGTGTTGTTTATTGAATATTGTCAATCAAGAAAGTCTATAAATACGAAGCACATTATTTCAGTGTAAATACAAAATTTTTGGATTCGCGTTTCAATTTATACATTTCCCCATGCAAGCAAAAATTAAAATTAATTTAAAACTAAAACTTAGAACAGAGAACCATGTAATGTAGATGATCATGCAAAAAAATAAGAAATTAAGATATAAGCTAAAACTAAAAAGAATGCCTTAGCTTCTCAGTTTCTGGCATAAACATCTACATTACATGGTTTCATAAGTTCCTAGTTTTAGTTTTAAAGTAATGTAAGTTTTAATTTTTGCTTGCATTAATCCACCTTTGTAAACTTCGAACAAGTATTAGGATTATTTATAATAACTATCAATCCCAGAGAAAAAAATGTTTGAAGAAAAAATGTGTGAGTACCACAAGAGATGATAGAGGTTTTAAAAAATTGTTTATTAATAAATGTTTTATTAGTGCATAAGGCGTCTATTTTATTTTCCCCATAAGAAAAAAATATAGAATTCTGAGTCTACCCATCAATTAACTCATAAACACATCTCGTAGATTTGCTTCTGTTTCTGTGCAAAATAAATTATAAGCAAGTTTCTTCAATTCAAAGTTATTGTTTCAAACGTCTATTTATATTTTATAACTACTTATACTACTAAATATAACTTTTTAAAATAACATTTCACCCAAAAAAATTAATTTATAATTATTTTTTGCAAATAAACTAGAAAAAAGTGGAAAATATTAACGATTGCAGTATATTTTAAATCGGTCGAGGTCCACTGGTGACGTAAGCACCGACGAAAGATTCAAGCGAATAAGCAATCCTGTAGGGTTTATAATCGTTGGATCGTTCTAGCTAGAGAATTGCATCTTTTGAGAACGGATTGGTTTTGAGAAAAGAAACGGAATAATGGGAGGGAAAGGGATGAGATGTGTTTTGACTATTTGGTAGTTGTTGAAACGTTTTTTATTTCAACTTTAAGAATGCGACAGGGGCGTGCGTAATTATTTGGAGAATGGGAATAAGTAGATGGTATGTGAGGAGTATACATGAATAAAGGGGCCGCGTGGTAGATGATGAGCATTGGAAAGAAAAACAAATTTTCCTGTTTAAATTTACAATTGGAATTTAAACATAATCATTGAAATGTTAAAAATGTCTGGTCAGAACGTCTCTTGTAGAACGAAGGAACAGATCAGTTTTTGATTCATTCCACCTTGTTTGAACCATTATATTTCACACTAAGCTCACTACTACTGAAACTATTACATTGACTGAGCATGTAGGTTCAGACAGTTTCCTAATTGCTGCGTCCTAGCCTGTGTCTCAGCCGAGCAGCTACCTTCAGCATTTAGACATCTTTCATGCACGTATGGTTTGCGGTTTACGTTCGGCGTTTCCGTTCTATCTTTTCATGTAATTTGCGACGGCTCAAGAAGCTGAAGAATGTATCTATGCAGTGATATCAGAGCTGGACAACAATATGGATCGTGGTGTCTTATACATTATTCAATAATTAGATCACACGAAGCAGATATATCGAACTTTCAGCTGACCATCCATACAAATTCTACTCCTACAATTTCACTAGTCTGTAACACGTATATCGACCTATTTATATCGCATATCCTTTTCCAATTTCCGCTCGACGACTCACTAGCTACTTCCAAGTCCCCATCCCTGACCCTAAAACAGTTTTCATCCGCCAATGGTCGCCCCAATTTTTGCAACTTCAACACCCAAACTTGCTCTAACTGCTACGAGAAAAGCTCCTCTTCGTCTACGACTATTTTTAAGGCATGACATGAATTTATTGATTGCTCAATTCTTCTTATCGCTTTTCCCAAACTGATGTAAATACAGCCCCTAGGATACTTCTAGTATACCTCTCAAAACCATCTCAAGGATACCTCAAAGGCATTTTCCACGAATACCATTAAGAACACCCACCCGCTTAGTTACGTGTATATAATATTTTCAACTTAATATGTAGGCTATGTAGTCCTTCGTAATCGTAATCTATATGTTTGACAGCATGATTAGACAGGCAATCATACCACTTCCACAAATTTTTTGACCACTACTACATAAAAGGAACCAAGCTTGCATAAATTACTTTCGAGAGTTTTGTGTCATTGTAAACGGCCTGGTAGTCGTTGGTTTGTCGTCTCAACCAAGGCTTAGTGATATTTTAGTATTCACTCTGATATGATCCGTGGCAGGTAAGCTATATCAATAGGATTTTTGAAGCTTCCATGCGTCGATATTAGCAGATATGGCGTCATGTAGTTGCAATTGAAATATTCAACAAAGTTGTTTTTAGGTCTTCCGGTTTTCCGGAACTTTCTAGAATATCGGCTGGACGTATCCTGACGTATGGAAACCTTAATTACAAGAAGAATTGCGAACTATGAAGCGAACTTAAGAGAAACGCATAATTACATAGATATATTTTCTTATCACGTACATACACCATAAACTATAATGAGTAAGTTAAGGTCAAGTAAAATCTTATCACGGGGATTTACAATTTAAAATCTCATGTGTATATAAACAAAACCTGTTCGGTGATACTTCGCAGCATTCATTCTCTACACAAAGACGAAAACATTTCTGTTACAATGTTAGCTAAAATTAGTTTTTTAATGTTCGTTTTCGCAGGTATTGTTAATGAAATTCAAGGTAAGTGTATATAATAATTTATAAAATAACTTTAAATTTTAAATACCTAAGGGCATATATTATAATCTAAATCGTTGCTTATCAATTAGGACACTATTAGGGTGAGCAGCACAGAAAGAAGGAAAAGTGCACTCTTCAGATTTTCAAATTTATTAAAATCTTTGTCCACGACCACCTAATGATAAGTCAATATTTCACCTCCTAACTAAAGGTATATGGTACCCATATATCAGCTGTCGTGAATTATGGTTCATAATACACTGTAGTGTATTATGGTTCATAATTCACTACTAGAGATGGGGGTACAATATGAAATAAACTATTAAATCTGTGTATTTCGTTCAGGAAATTTGTTTCTGACATATATCGTATCTATAAAATATTGTAATTTTTAGTATTGATACTTTTCATAACGATATTTTCTAATATTGAGTATTTTAAAACAATATATTTATAACGGTAACTTGTATTGATACTTTCTACAGTATCGCCCATCTCTATATATGTCAAATTATTTGAAGTAGATGCCACAATATTTTGAGGTTAGTAATATGCCAAATCGCTACTGACTTTTATTTATTAATAAATAAATTAAGTGTCGTGGACAAAGTGTAGTATTCTACTCGCAATTTATGGCCATAATTCACTTGGGTGACTTGCGCCCCTCGCCTGCGGCTCGTGACACAAACGTCACCCATGAATTATGGCTATCATAAATTGCTCGTTTAATAATATACTATTATTCACATCATCAGGCAACTACAAAGTGAGAAAAGATATAATAACTTTCCAAAAACAATCTTCAACTATAGTGTATTTTCGTTGAAAATCTATAATAGAGATTTTAAGCTCAAACATGATTAGCATGCGAACATTTTTCCGTATGCAATCTTATATTACTTTTATGGAGACGACTAGAAATCTTTGAGACGTTTAATCAATATATGTAAGCTATTGCAACCAAGTTTATAGACTACATTACTGATATCAAAAGGTAGGTATTCGGTATTTTAAAAGATTATAAATAGATTTTACTTCTAAGTCTCTCTTATAAGTATACTTAATATTATGTGGGTATTGTGAAAGAATCTTAGTAATCTGGGAGTAAGCCGAGGATGTGAATAAAAATTTACGAAAGCTTGGAAATCTTAAAAAGTACACTTTTTTTTCTTTTTTTGCTGCTAACCTCAATAGTATACCTATTCATATATCCAAACACCTGTAATATATTTTCTCGATTATTTTTCCCATCTCTTTGTTTATATTGAAGATATGCGATTACCATTTGTCGTCGAGAATTTTTTTAATTGTGCCTCTTTATTTATTTGTTGTTATTTTCTATCAGACAGTTCATTGGATTCCTTTCTCTCATAATTGTCACAGTTGCATATAATCCAGCTTGTCCTGGAACTAACAAAGAAGCTACTCCCTACTTCAGAATCCTGCTCTTCTTTATGCATAGACAGTTGTTTCTCTTTGGTCAATGAGCATATTCATTATGACAAATATTCCCATTACTAGGAACTAGGCACTGAATTGTGTTTCTTGGGAAGATATACCACAGTCTTTGGAACGATCTTTTTCAGTTCAGCATTCTCTGAGCGATTATCTGATATTCAGGTCATGAATCACTTTCGAAGAAATCTTTATTCAGTGAAAGCGATGCCAAGCCGTTGTCTGTGATACACTGTGTACATCATTATTTATAAAATTCAGGGTATTGTGAATAATAGTTATACATGAGAAAACGTTGAGTTCTTCCAGGACAGGAAATTCATTCACCCATGTTAGTCAAATATTGGTATTGGTTATTAAAAGAAACTTTTAGCCTCTGCAAATGTGGATAGTCAGTACACGTGTGTATTTACATTCAATGATATATTGTTATCAATCTTCACTTTCTTTCTGTCCTTATAATTGTATGTCTTCTATCTGTTAATCCATCCACTTTTTGTAATTGAAACCGATAACAAACTATTATTGTAATATTTCAACTTATTTTCAAGTCTTTCTTAAGATTTATTTTCTTACAGCTTCTTGTCCTAATATCAATGGTAGATCAGTATGGGGTGCTGCTGCTGCAAAAAGTAGGAAAAGTTTAACTAAGAACCCACCTCCTTATGTGGTTATTCACCATTCCGACACACCGCCTTGTGAAACTTCAACTAAATGTCAGCAGCGTATTAAAAATATTCAAAATGATCACATGAACAACAGAAATTTCAAAGACATAGGTTATAATTTTCTAGTAAGTGCAAATACAAATATGTTTAAAACAAAAACTTTTATTATATGATGCAAACCGACTTAATATTCAAAATATATTGAAAAAATTACTTTGACGTTTGCTATAATGTTGTATTTATGATTGTCAGTTTATAAAATAATTATTCAAGTGTATGTTCTTAAGAATTTTGGCATATTTAAAATATAATATTTTTAATTTTGAATTATTGTTAATAGATTGGAGGAGATGGCAACATATATGAAGGACGAGGATGGGGTATCTATGGCTCACATGTTCCTAAATATAACAGCAGAAGTATTGGAATATGTATTATTGGAGATTTTCAAAGTAGGTACTATCAATAAAACATTTTATTCGCCGCCTTAGAAGGATCAGAATTCTATATAACCTTGACGACATCATTGTCGCGTCGCTTGAAATCATTCAAACCCCAAATTATTTTTTTATTTCAGCTTAACGCGCCTTGACAGCGCTGGTCATTGGCACAGAAAAAATAAATACAGATATTTAAATAATTATAACAAATTTTAAATTAGATTTTACAGTATAGATTAGTAGCTTTCAGGAACTGTAAGACATTCTTGATTTCGGTAGGGCAGTGGTGCATTTTCTTGAGGTTAGGCCTTAGATCAAATTGTTGATATGTAGCAGAAAATTGTTTGCAGTCCGTCAGTGTGTGCTCAACGACCACAATATCAAAACAGCTATGGCTAACGGGACGATTTCCTGAAGATATCGGATATCCGTGTGTGAGTTTGGTATGACTGATTCGGATTCTTCTGATTATAGTAGCCTCTCTTTGGGTTAAGAAGTTAAGGGAGAGAGGAGAAGTGGATGGATGGATATTATGAAAAGCTGTCGTGCTATTGCGCCACAGGTGTAGCCAAGAATCTTGTGTAACGCTTTTGAAGTGGATCTTTAGGTCGGTTGCAAGTTGGACAATCTGTGTTGGGTCGTTATTAGTGGTCTCCTTTCGTGTGGTGGTCCGCAGTTTTATTATCATCAATGCCACTGTGAGATGGAAGCCAAATTAGAGAGACTGTTATATCTTGAACAGCGAGAGTTTGATAGATGTCGTGTATGTTCTGGACAATGCTTCGTGGAAACTGCACAACCAACACCGGAGTCAATTTTGGAAGCATTTGTGTAGAGTATTAAATCATAAGGTTTTTTTTTGTAGTAATTCTAGGAATGCTTTTTTCATAAGTGCTGTGGGAGATTCATGCTTATTATAAGGTATCGATTATAGGAATATTTTTGATCCAAGGTGGATAAGAAGGTAGAGGTAGCGGGGAGGTCAGAGAAGGGTCAGTATCTTTGAGTGAAGGAGTGAGTAATTGGAGGATAGATTTTATGTTTGTTCGAGGGATAGTAGGGAGATTAGTCGTTGAAATTAAAAGAGAGTGAACAGGATTGAGAGGATTGGAGGATACTGTGGCAGCATATGAGATAATACGAATTCATCGGCACCCCAATGAAAGTGACTGACGGTTTTAACTATGTTTAATCTTTTTATACTGATTTCTTTGACTTCATGGATATGGTGTTTCCAGTTAAGTCAGGAGTCGAAGGTTAGTTACATCAATTAATATTGTTTATTTTTTGTAATAGACGCTGCTCCACCATCTGCACAGTTGACAGCTTTGAAGAATCTCATTGATTGTGGAGTTCAAAATGGTAAAATTGCTGCTGATTATCATTTAATTGGTCATCGACAAGGTAAATCCACTAATTGTCCAGGAGATGCTCTATATGAAGAAGTAAAAAAGATGCCACACTGGGAATCCAATCCAAATTAATTATCTCTAATTATGCAGATGTAAACAAGTGATATATTATTCTCATGTGATATTGTGAACAATTTTATTTTAATATATTTAAGGCTAAGTGCTTTTTATTATTTCATTTATACTCTCATATATCCTGACGTTTGCTATGCACCTTTTCAGGAGATGCCCGAGACTAAACTAGTCTTGAAGCACTTATTGAGTGTGAGAAGCAGAAAATGAAATGATGGTTTCTCAAAAAGATCACTGTGCTTTATAATTCAAATTAAAATGGATATAAATGAATATAAATATAAATATTATACTGTGTCTAAAAAATAATAAATGTTACAATATATTCGGAATGCGGTGGAGAATATCTAGAACCAAACTAAGCTAGTGAGTTGGCTTATAATTTACACAAATTATTCATTATTCTTGAGCGGTATAATGGTTATAGCAAAATGACGTGTTGAATATGATATTTAAAACCATAAGCTTACATCAGAACTAGCAAAATGTCTCAAACAATTGAGGTATTGCAAATTAATTAAACAGCTTCATATGATCAGTAAAAAAACCAGAAATAATTCATGTAGGGAAAAATGAATTGAAGACTTTTCTGACAACATTTGGAATGGAACGTGAATATCCCTTTTTGCTCTTATTCTACTCTAGATTAAAAGAAGTATTTGATACTTTTCGCATTACATGAATTTGAATAGGAAACATAAATGAGTAGATGAGTGGATGACCAGCCTATAAGATAAAGCTTCACTGAAAAAAAGAAACTCTTGGAAGAAAACATTATAACTTCGGCCCAAAGAATTGGCGCTTTTGAATAGGTCCAAGAGCCAGGTTTCTTCATCCAAAGGATTAACTGTCTTTTCATAAGTTTCTAAAATTTCTTCACGAAAGAACTTAATCTATTTGTTCAAAATCCTTACAGTCTTAGCGTCAAACTGCTATTTGAGATATTTCTTGGTACACAACCTAAATATTTTGTTTCAAAGAATCCACTTCTTTGGACAATGCCGTAGAAATATAACAAAAAAAAACAACTCTCTTGATATAAGAACCTTAGAACTTGGTTTGAAAGCAAATCTTTTTTGGGGCAGGGCCTAAATTTTTACCAAAAAAACAATTTTTTTGACATGAGAAGGAAATCTTTATTGGTCCAAGAGCATATACTATTGAGCTCAAAATATTTTATTTTGATTAGAGACCAAATCTATCATGGCTTAATAGTATAGCATTTTGATAGGAAGCTTTAAAAAAACAATAATTTGAATATATAAACCAATTTATTGTTTATCACACAACTTAGTTGCATGATCTTACATAACAAATGAAAACAAAAACATATCAAAACAAACAAAAACAATCATAAATAATAAAAACAAAAATAACCTGATGTTATAGCCACTTCTTCTGTGTTGAAACAAGGCGAAGGCGAAACTTTAAAATTATCAACGATGACAAATGGTAAATTTGAAGTTAAATAATCATCATCTAATGAGTCGTCAGTCTTGACTTTTTTTTCAACGGTTCATCAATCTACAAAAGATTGATAATTTAATATTTATTTGTTTTTTTAACGTACCTACCTAATTATACTATATGGGAGAAAATGATATTGTTACAAAGCCTTTCTCTTTTTGCTGAAGAGGAAAGATTTTAATCCAAAACCAATTGTACTTTCTACTGAAACCCTATGGTATTGAGCTTACCAAAATTATATTGGCTTAGGACCCAAGGTGCTCAGCTAATGACCGTAGGTATGGGCAAAAGATGAAGATGCCGGCCGTTAAAAGATTTCAGGCCGCCATTGTTAATCTAAGTATTTCTATAGCAAAGCATCTAATGTATTTTATTAAAATACGGTTTTGTTGATGATGTACTTCTTCCTTATATCTATTATTGTAAACGATATATATCATTTACAATTGTAGATATGAGGAAGAAGTACATATCGTGCAGCATTTCTAATTGTATAATATTGGTATAGGCATGTATAGGTATTGAGTATATGAATATAATATTCTAATGCAGCTCACCTTCAAAAATAAGCAAAAAATGCATAATTCTCCAGTGTTCCAATAAGTTCTTTAACGCCAATAATTAAAAACTGTAATCCAGAATGTATATATATGTATAACAGCATAAATTTTTAGAATCACAGACCACTGTTGTGTTGAGAATCTCAATCTCACCATGCCACTGTATTATCATCAAATACTAAACTACTGCAGGCGTGCAGGCAGGCGCAGGCGAACTTTGGATAAAGATTTACATCCCTTTGGATAGAGGACTGGCACTCTGTCATTTGTACAGGGTTATTGGTTATAATTTGACCACCTCCTTATTCCTCTTATGTATACAGATACAAAGAAAAGTTTCAAATAAAAGTTGTGGTAGTATAAATGAATTTTAATAAAATATACTTTGTACTCCAGTAGCGTTTTTGTATGACATATTCGGAGAGGGCTTTTTTTTCTCATAACAAAAATATATACTTTTATAGGTCTAGCTTTTATACTTTCCAAAATAATGGACATTGAACTCCTAAAGTATTTAAGTTAGTATTGAGCTGAAAACAATAGTTGGCTATGCATGGCTTACTGCTGTTGATGTTCCGATACCAGTAACAGTATTGCAATAATTATAGAGAAAATTGAAGCTGAAATTGAACTTCTTTACCATCGAAATAATAATAAAATTTTGAACGGTATAGAAAATTTAAGGAGAAGGTATGAACTTTGTATTTAAACTAACGGCGGAAATTTTGAGCACTTAATTCAGTTTGCTTAAAATTTATGAACATATCAAATCGGTTTCTATTTTTTTATGCATTGCTTTTTATGTTGTTTGCTATTGTATTGTATTTCGTAATCAACTCTGTATTGTCTTTTGTGTTCTTTGTTAATGAACATCAAGTCGCCTATTTTTTGAATATTAATTGTCTATCACTTTAGAAGTTACTTAGTTTTGACAGATAATAATATCAACAAGAGCGCAGTAGGCCATGCATAGCCAGGTACTGACTTAAATACTTTGGAAGTTTACTGTCCATTTTTTTGGAAAGTATAAGAGGTAGACCTATGAAAGTAGATATTTTTGTTACAATAAAAAAAGGCCCTATCCAAATATGTCATAATATACAGGGCGTTCTATTTAAAAAAATGTATTTTTATATTATACCCCCAATGCAAAGACGCTACTGGTGTACAAAGTATATTTTATTAAAATTCATTTATACTCCCACAACTTTTATTTGAAACTTTTTTTTGTATCTGTATGCCTAAGAGAAATAAAGGGGTGGTCAAATTATAACCAATCACCCTGTACCTATTTAAAAGGAAGAGATAAAGAATCGCTATATTTGATTAGCGGTACTATCTAAGGTAATCTCTGAATATCTTCTGTATGTTCCTTGTGGTATATATTCATTCTTTTTTTTTAATTTCTTGGGAAATTAAACCACAATATTTTTGAATTCTTTATTTCAACGTTTCGGTAGCGTTCCAGCTACCGTTGTCAAGAAAAAATAAGTAGAAATTAATTTTTTTATCCTTAACTGACACAACAGAAAAAATTTGACAACTAGACAATCAAAAATTATTTTGAAGTTTAAGACCGCAAAATTTTGTTATCAAAGATAGGGAATTCATTAAGTCAGCTATTTGCAAACATGCTTGGGAAGAGGGTCATCAAATTCAATGGGATTCATCAAAAATAATATTAAAAGAACCCAATAATAAAAGACGGAAAATCAAAGAAAGTGCTTTAATACAACTAAATGCAGATAAATGTGTAGCTAGTATATCAGCCGATTGTAGTCAAATTTGGTTACCAATGTTAGAAAGAGAAATTTCCAATAATCAATTACCTGCGTTATCAGGATAGCATCATAAGTTTTTATCCAGGTTTTCTTATGATTTATAATTTGAATAGTTGTTAATCGATACACATTTCAATACACAAAATCACGAAACTGAGTATACATATTTCTAAAACTTAAATATTCATACACAAAAAAACTATTAAAAAACGCGTTTTATTAACAACATTTCCAATATAAGCGAAAGAAACGCGCTATCCCAATAAAAACCGTTCCTGGAACGTGCACTTCACTGGATTTCCATTTCTAGTAGACTATCATATCATTGGAATGTCATAAAATGAAGTGTTTCATTTCACATTTTGCCACAGATATGATCTACTATGGATGGACCTTAATAAAAATTTGATAACAAAATTTTGCAGTCTTAAACTTCAAAATAATTTTTGATTGTCTAGTTGTCAAATTTTTTCTGTTGTGTCAGTTAGGGATAAAAAAATTAATTTCTACTTATTTTTTCTTGACAGCGGTAGCTGGAACGTTACCGAAACGTTGAAATAAAGAATTCAAAAATATTGTGGTTTAATTTCCCAAGAAATTAAAAAAAAAAGAATGAGTAATCTCTGAAGCCTCAGCTATAGTTCGATAAAATTCCTGATCGTCAATCGGATAGAGAATAATCTACTAATAATTATGTTTATTTGACTATTTCATAATAAAAATAAAAAAGAAGAAACTGGACATGTATCATAAATAATTGTGCTAAAACTATTTAGTTGAGAGATACCAATGACCCTTAATGTGCTAATATTTTAAATTAACATTAATTTTGTTATACCTCTTGAATCCAATACCGTCATTATGTCAGTCACCGTATAAAAATGTGATGTATGGAAGCAAAATGGAAAAAGTATTTCCCCAAATGTTATCTAAAATTTGGAACGCTTAAGTTAAGACTTTACAAATATTTTAGCGTTACTCTGTTAATTCTGGGTAAAATATATTGTAATTCCCAAATTTTAGGAAGTAAGAAACATAATCCTCTCTTTAAACTTATCGCAGTTACTTTGCAAATAACAATTAAGAAAGTGAGAATGTTTTTTGAATTAAATCTATAAGTAAGGCAACTGTAGATAAAATGTATTTATTCTCGGCTCTGTCGAATAACGATTACAAAAATGTTTACACTTTCAAAAATGTTCGTAAAAATAAATGTGATATTTTTATTGATAGTGTTAAGTTCTTGTTATACCGATGGTAAGTCTTACATGCACATATTATAATAATAAAAAAAGTAGAACGTGTCACGGGACATACGGTAGGAACTTTAGTTCCTTTTAAGCAAAAATTATGTAATACATCTGACGTTATAGATAAACGATTTGCATATTCTTTGGTGGTCGAGTAGTAAGCAAACCAGACTCTCACGCGGTAGGCCCGGGTTCCATTCCCCGTGAAGAGGTTTTTTTTATTGTTAATTTTATTTTTAAATAATTATTCTGCTCGATATTAATAACGACAACAGGTAGACGTTCGAAATATTTAGCACAATATTTATTATTATAGATAATGGTACGGTACCCTCCATGAGGGAGTCCGACTGGCAACATCTACTTATAACAGCATCGTATATTTAAAAAGGGAAGCCGTAGCATTATACAAATTGGACATTCAAGAACTGTACGTTTACCACAATAAAATTAGTGGAAACATAAAATTGAATTGTTAAATTTTCAATTTGAAGTTATATTACAGTTTATATAAATTTTTATTTTCTAGATATTTTCTTAAGTGGGTCGTAGAAAAAATATGCTGTTCGACTCGTGTGGATTGTCCATATCGCACTTGAACGATTGAGCACTGCGCCTACGGAGTCGTGCTCAAACTTCGTCCTCGTGCGATATGGCCATCATATCCACACTAGTTACACAAACTACTATTTCTATCAAAATATGCCCTTTCACATTTAAAAACAACCTGCCAAATGTCAAATCAATTTATCCATCCATTTTAAAGTTATCGAATTAAAACATTCAAGTTTTCTAAACTTCAACACCCTGTATATCGAAGAATAAATGTGCTAGACCCCTTGATCTTCACATCATTTTGTCCAATTTTACGCGATCGTATTGGAATGAATTCCGAATAAAATAATTTGAATTTCTTTGAAATGAACGAAATGTCAAAAGTGACATTTATACTTCTCGATCAGTTTAAAATATATTTTGCATTTTGGTGAAATTGTTTTTATGCTATTTATCACTTTTCGACGTCTGAACGGTAAGTAAATCACTTATTGACGTGTTAAACTTAGAAACCAGTAAACACAACCTACCGTCCTGACAACCGATGCTGTAAATAAACAAAAAAGATCAATCACGCAAAAATGAATCGCTGCTTCGTAAACGAGAGAGAGTAGAGTAGAGTAGAGCACACGCACGCAAGCGAGGCACATATCGAAGCAACGTAACATAACGTAACGGTCAGATCTTTTGCGTCGCGACCCCCTGGTCGCTCAAACATAATCTGACGTTAAGAACTAAAGTTCCAAAAAAGTATTCAACTATCAATAGGTACAAATTTTATTAATAATCACAAAAAAATTGAAAAAGAAATATTTGCAGTGCAGCTCTTGCATAATGTAAAAGTAGAACGTCTAATTATGCCCCAAACAACAAACATCCATCTGGAAGATCCAATTTTTATCAAATTAATGAAAATTTAGTATTATAGTAATTTTTTTTATTACAGCATCTTGTCCGAACATAATTAGTAGATCGTCTTGGGGAGCCCAATCTCCCAAAGAAAGAACCATTTTACATTATAATCCACCAACTTACGTGGTTGTTCATCATTCGGAAACACCATCATGTGAAACTACTGAAAAGTGTAAGCAGCGTGCGAAAAGTATTCAAAATTATCATATGAACGAGAAAGGATGGTCAGATATAGGATACAACTTCTTAGTAAGTTAATTTGCTTTGTGCTCATATTATTATTAGTTTCGCCACATTGGTGAGCTTAGGAGAATGATTCCACTTTCAGAATTTATATAATAAGAAGCAGCAAGCAAAATAATAATACGATCTGATGTTGAAAACTGCTGTAAAGTAGCATATATTGTTGAATTTTAGATTGGCGGCGATGGGAATGTATATGAAGGAAGGGGGTGGAGAATTCAAGGAGCACATGCCCCAAACTACAATAGCAGAAGTATTGGAATTTGTTTAATTGGCAGTTTCCAAGGTAAATAGTTGATCATTATTTTATAAATATAGTTGATACGTGAATCACCAGCTTTTCTTATGGTCCGTGAGCTAGAAAAGTCACGAAAAACTTCACATGCTTAAAGCTTGCATAGAAATACAGAATCCTAAGGCACAAAACTCAGCAAACTACTGGATAGAAGAGATACTTTCCTAAGAAACTAAGTGGAAGAATGGGAACACAATAGATCTTCAAGTTTTCAGTGGGTGTTTTCCTAGTTTGCTTTACCTACTTTTACTTTGATATTAATATTGACATCGTTTGTTCCAGATAATGCTGTTCCTGTGAAGCAGCTGGAGATCTTGGAACAGTTGATGGCTTGTGGAGTGAAGAAGAATTATTTGAAGACGAATTATTATCTAATAGGTCACCGACAAGTACGACCAACAAACTGTCCTGGAGATAAACTATATACTGAAATTCAAAAAATGCCTCACTGGATAATTAATCCTAATTAATACATTCTGAGTGTGTTTTAAAGTATGTACCCGAAAAGTATTGTAATTATTAAATAGGATGTGATTTTTTAAATTTATATTGATATCACATATTTTTTTATTCAAAATACTTTGTTCCATTCCCCATCCTTATTATGATATACAGTGACACTTTGTAGTATTTTTTTTTAGCTTTTCAGCAAGTGAGTTTGACAATAACTAGACAACTAGGTTAGGTTAGGTTTGTGGTGAGTGGGTCTATAAGGCCCTCCACTGCGACTCACAAGAGTCTATTGTGGCTCACACCTATTCAGATTTCACCAAACAAATTCAGCTTCTTAACAAAGCCGATTATTTTATTTGGTAAATGATATTTAAGGTCCGAGGGCGAGAGAGAGACCCTGCCAAACATCAGATACCTGATTCGAGCCGCGGCGGGGCAGACACAAATTATATGATCTGCTGTTTCATCATCTTCCAAACAAAGACGGCAAGTCGGATCTTCCGACAGTCCAAGTTTTAGCATAATATGATGATTCAGATGACAGTGGCCTGTTAAAAGGCCTGTTAGACAACGTAGGTCCTACCTGCTATGGTCTAACATTTGTTTGGAGACATACTTCGAAGGATGTATAAAAGCCTTTGAATGAACCAATCCTGGTAAATTATGCCAGAAGTCTAAAGCTCTTCTTGCTGTCCAGGTATTTAGTGTTTGTTTGGCAAAACTTATTGCGATGCCAATTGTGGGTTCTGGTCCGACAGAAACACGTGCGGCACCCTCCCTTGCAAAACTAGACAACTAATGATAATATTTTGGATTTTGAAAAACTACTAAGATGTTGGTATACCTGGAGAGCAAGAAGAGATTTAGACTTCTGGCATGATTTACCAGGTTTGGTTCATTCAAAGGCTTTTATACATCCTTCGAAGACACAAATGTTAGACTATTATAAAAGACATGACCTAAGTTGTCTAACAGGCCTTTTAACAGGCCACTGTCATCTGAATCATGATATGCTAAAACATGGACTGTCGGAAGTTTCGACTTGCCGTCTTTGTCTGGGGGTCTATTCACTAACTTGTGTGAGTAGTCGTGTAGGACCTCTTTCTCACAATTTAGCTTTACTACGCATATCACTTTCCTAAAATTATAAAATTCCTATTCAGGAAAGATAATAGAATCCTCACACACTGCTATACGAGTACTCTACTGGGTAAAACCAAGAGAGTTGTTATATTTCGAGAGAGTGGACTTGCGCACATTGTCTTTGGTCAAAGAATTAGATAGATAAATGAGGATTGTAATGTAATCACCCGATATGTCATGTGCCTATTTACTTTTTAGTCCATGAAACAATGACTGAATATCAAATGCATTTTTAGTTTTTAGAGTTTAATTGTTCAGTTTTTGCAGTTTAATTGTTTAGTTTTTGGAGTTTAATTGTTCAGTTTTTGAAGTTTATTTGTTTAGTTTCTGTAGTTCAATCGCTTGATTTTTGGAGTTGATTTGTTTGGTTTTTGGAGTTTATTTATTGTTTTGAAAATGGATGATGACGATTTAGTGATGCAAATGCTAGTAGACAATGTTGAAGATGCCGACGAACAAGCTGTAAATAACATACCTCGCCTGTCTTTCCAACGTCATGATCCTTTCATGGTTCTGTCTGATTTTAATTTTATTAAACATTTTCGTCTAAATAAAGTTTCTTAATATTGTTTTTTGTGCCATATACAACATTTTCTTTTCAATTAATTATAAAAAGGGAACTAAAATCGTACTCTTTACTCCTTACTTTCTCCCACTACACATCTAAATATCTAATAACATCATTTATGCTGAATCAGACGGTGGTTGTGCTTATGTCAGAGTTTATATTTTCAAATTCAAACCTACTAACAGTACATTAGAACTAATAATAGTTCAAAGATAGTCGCGCCACTTGGAAACGCTGGACAAAATGAAGCAGACGAGTCGAATAATCGTGAATTGGGTTTTTAGGGTCCATGTGAGTGATGAGTGGGAGAGTACTCATATCGATGAGTTGTCGTGCACGAGCACTCTCACATGTTACAGAATAGACCCCCTGGAAGATGATGGAACAGTAGATCATATTATTTGTGCCTGTCCCACCGCGGCTCGAATCAGGTATCTGATGTTTGGCAGGGTCTCTCTCTCTCTCGCCCTCGGACCTGAAAATATCATTCACCAAATTGTAATCGGTTTTTACATTAGAACTTAGAATTATTCCATTGCTCTTTCACTTACTCAATTACTTTTTGCCTTACTTATCCCTGGAATATTTCACAATTTGCATGGACGTGATGAATAATCTCGAGTGACTTCTTAAAGGCAACCAAACCATGAAAAACTCTGGCGTTGGCAACGCTTCGGATCATGGAAAATGTGAAGAAGAAACCTTCTAATAAAGAAAATGGAAGTAACGTAAATCTGGGAGGAAAAATGTAGGGATTGCATACTTAGGGGAAGATCACTACATACAGGTTTACGACATACAAAAACAATTGTGTAGCTTTTTCTAATTGCAGCAAACAAGATATATGCTGAGCGAATAGAACAATATAAATTGACAGTTTTATTGAAAACCTCAAATTATTTTGGACAAAATAAGAGTGCACAGGAATTTTATTCGAACGAGTGCAATTAGGCAGATGGAAGTTGATACGAAGCTTATACAATTAAATCTAATCTATAAATCTCTCTAATTTTGATTCGAAAATTTCGTTCAACAACCTACAGATGATGTCTACAGCTCTACATCGATACGATATCATATTATAAATTAAAATCTTCCCACCTATAAGACTTAAATTGCTTATTGTATTTAATTCTGATACCATCAACAATGGATTATAATATCAATAAAATGTGGAATTATAATTAAAGATATTAATAGGAAATTTCATATAACGTGAAAAATAAACAATATTTTGTGAAATAAGATTAATTTGGAAAAATAAACAAATAGACGTATGACAGCTACTTGATTAACAATCAATATTTTAGAAAACAATAACAATATTACTTAGAAATCAGTATAAATGCCGATAATTTCACAGATATATCTAATCCATGCTGACTATATAGATAACCTACTTATAGATAGGTTTTCATTGGTATTTCTTGAGGAGACAGTCTTCATAGATGGTTCCATGGACATTTTGCAAATATAATTTCATAAACCATCTTATTTATATCAAAAAATTTCGATGAACCCCGCTTAAATTCAATGTATTTCGTGGCATAAATCAAGTGGGCGTGAAGCCAGATAAGTAGTTGCTGCTTCGTTAACGGTCTTTGCCATCTACTTATTTCTATTTTATAATCCAGTTGTAGTGGGAAAATTGATGGGAATTATTAATTTTCCCTGTTTTAAAACCTCGCTCTCAAGTAATGGGAAAGGAAGATGGGCAATAGATTTTACGCTACGTTTGGAAGTAGTGTTGGAAGGATGATGTTGAGATATTGATGTAAACAAAGGGTAAACAGGGTTAAAAGGGCTAGAAGATGTTGATGCAGCGTATGAAAGGCATTTGCTTCACAGTATAGACTAGCAGCTGGACTAGAACGGAAAGCACCGAGAGAGAGAGTCGAAGGGCTGTATTGTGAAAGGAGTTCAGTGAGTCGATAGTGGATTTGGTGGCTGACATGTAAATAAAGCTGCCGTAGTCTAGTTTAGAACGGATGAGGGATCTGTATACTCCTAATAAGGTATTTTCGTCGGATCCCCAGTGATAGTGGCAGAACGCTTTGATGATATTAAGTATTTTAAGACAAATGCCTTTGAGTGTGTTGATATGAAGTTTCCAATTAAGCCGAGAGTCGAAAGTTAATCCAAGAACTTTGCAATGATTAACAGCAGATAACAGGGAGTTATTAAAGAAGATTAGCGGTATACCGCATGGGGATCTTCTGCTGAACTTTATGACCTTCGATTTACTGGAGATCGGGAGAGATGTAGGTTGTTGGCTCTATCTGGCAGCAAATTTACTGCGTTTTTTAGAAGTTTGCAGATGGTGAAAACACATTTTCTATGGCAGTAGACAATTAAATCATCAGCATATTGAACATATTTGAGTAGGGAAGTTAGCGCATAAGTCGTTTATTGAAAGGATGAATAGGGTGGGACTTAATACAGATCCCTGAGGGACACCAGCATTTTGGGTGTGAGGCTCGGAAAGTTTACCATTTGCAGAGTTGCTAAATGACCTTGCAGTTAAAAAGTTTTGTATGAAAAAGAGAATGTTGCCATCTAGTTTATATTGTAATAGTTTGTTGATTATTGCATTTCTGGAGATTGAATTGTATCAAAAGCACCTTCGATATCAAAGATAGTTGCTACGAGATCCTGTTGATTATTTATTGCTGAGGAGATGTCGGTTTGCAATAACCACTCCGCTTCCCCAACCTCATATCCCTCCTTGGACTAAACAACTTCCTCTATTCAATACCTCCCTTACCAAGTTCAATGAACATGAATCGCCCAACATACTTATAAAGAAAGCATTTTTGGAAATATTAGAAAAAACACCATATGATGTAGTTCTCTACACAAACGCCTCAAAAACCTCTTTTGGTGTTGGCTGCTCAGTCATAACCAACCACGAACTAATAGGTTCCTATCCGTCGCCCTCAACATGTAGCGTTCACACTGGTGAGTTGTATAGCATCTTCCAAGCTTTCAAGCAAATCTCTTCTCCTGTCAAGCGCGTCGCCATTTGTACCGATTCACTTTCCTCAATTAATTCACTCAATACTATTTTTACTGACCATCCAATCCACCATCCATGACATCTATCAAACCCTCTCAGCTCGTGATGTAACAGTTTGTCTTATCTGGCTCCCATTACTGGCAATGAAAACGCTGACCACCATGCTAAAAAAGCCTCTTCTTCCATCACCACAACAACGTTCCAGCTCCCAGATGACATAAAACTATTATTCAAAAAGTCCGTCAAGGAGTCCTGGCAAAACTTTTGGCACAACAGCAAAACAACCCTTTACGATATACAACCATTAATCGGCTGTCTCTCCCTCGATTTCTTAACCAGGAGAGAAGCTGCTGTGATTAGACGATTGCGGATCAACCATCCCAGATACACACATGGTAACTTGATGTTTTCTGAAAACCTTCCCCTCTGCCGTCACTGTAATAGTGCTTCAACCGTTAAACATGTTCTCACAGATTGCCAGGAATACACCATTACATATGAGCTCCTAGACCTAAGACCAAACCTGAGAGAGCTTTTAAACTGCACCGCTGAAATCCCAAAGACATTGAAATTCCTAAAAACTACTAACGTCTACCACAAAATATAAACTAGATTGATATTTTACCGAGTATTTTACATATTTTATGTTTCAAGATAGTGTATGTATTTATATATTTATATATCATGTCTTTTTGTCTTTTGTATAGTGCCAATGGCCATAGTTGTCGAGGCACTTAAATTCTAATGAAAAAAAAACCTCGCTTTTGGCCTAGACTGGGTTTGTCTGTATATGCGAATATATTTTGAAATATGCCCCATTAAAAATAAAAATTGGCGAGTTTTGCGATAAACCTTCATTCATCAAGCTACAGAATTTGTTCCAGTTAGACTTTCCACTCTGTAGAAGTATTTAACAATTACCTTAGACATTAATAAAAATTTTATTAATAATAACAAAAAAATTGGAAAAGTAATATTCGCAGTGTTTTTAAATTGAATCTATAAATAAGTCAAGAGTATATAAAATTTATTGATTCACTATTGAATGGAATAACGATAACAGATATCTCAACTTTCGAAAATGTTTATGAAATCTAATAGTGTATTGTTATTATTATTGGTGTTTAGTGTTTGCCATACCAAACGAACGAAAGTACCATGTAAGTAGAATAATAAAACGAAAATGCTTGGTTTCCATTTTATATACACTGTGTCCACTTAAGTTCGCCCCATATGGGAAACTTTCTTATTATTAACTCTAGGAAAAAAACTTATTCTTCATAAAAAGTTCTGCATGTTCTAAAATATGAAATACGATTATCAGATATCAATTTTTTTAGTATTATACGAGGTTTCTCAAATAATGTTACTCAATAATGAAGTACCTTTAAATTTGACTTTATACAGATGCCTCGAAAAATGAAACAGGAGTCGGTTGTGCTGTAACAACATTAGAATCTCTTCCACAATATCATCAACGTGTACTGTACACACCGGCGAACTTTATAGTATTTTTCAGGCTTTCAAACATATTTCCGCCGTCGAAACGAAGAAAATGTTGACTTATTCGACTCGATCATAAACACTTTTGTATGAGTAGTATTCCAAAGACTAGTATGTTGAACGAAGAGTTTTTGTAAAAAAAACCTTGTGGAAAGACTGTTGAGCGTGATACGACCAAAGGCACAAATAGCCTAAAGGCTGAGGTGCTGAGAATTTCAAGCATTTGACTGGTAGTGCATTAGACACGGAGCTTCTGGAATGGAAGTAGGTAGATAATGGGTAATGGTACAAAGATTGAGCTCAAGTGCCTGGGCTGTTGAGCCCACCACAAGCGTATGAATGAATGAAACGGTGGTGCAGAACTAGTCAGTCAATTGTCATGTACAAATACTCTGTATGAAGTAGCCGCTGAAGCACCAAGCTGGTAGATTTAATTAGCTAAGTAGAAGGGTTTTCGAGCAAATGATAATTTCTTATTCCTTTGGTTATATATTTTTATCACAAATAAGGAATTGGGAGGTTCTGATTTTCATAAAGCGTTTTCCAGCTTTCGATTGTGATGATCCTATATTTGTTTTTTGTTGAATTCAAATGGTTTCATTTTTTCCTATATTAACAATAGGGAAACATTTTAAGTCTTTTTTTAGTTCCCAAAATTGGCCAGGATCTTTGGAGGAAGGTAACCACGTTGGTAGACTTGATTAGCAGAGCGGAAATATTTTTTTTATATATAATACCACGAGAGTGAAAATTTTTTCGGCAAAATTTTTCGATTGTCATGAAAGTTTGTTGCTTGGCAATTTTGCGAATGACATTTTTAACAAAACCACGAGCCGTCAGACGAGTGGTTTTGGATTAAATGTCATGAGCAAAATTACCTAAAAGCAACAAACTTGAATACGACAAGAGAAAAATTTTTCCTTACAAAATTTTCAATTGAGTGGTAATCGATATGACTATTTCACGAGAGAAAAACTAAAAAATCACATGTTTAAACGTTTTATTTATAGCATACTTCAATTATACAAAGCCAGAAAAATAATAACTTTATGAAAAAAAAATTACTTATTTATGTAAAAAGTACAATTATTATAATTGTACGTTGTAGCATTAATTTGGGGATTGTTTTGCATCATAACCTGCGATGAATTTAAGTCAGAAACTGAGGATTCCTTATTTTCTTTATTTTTATTTTCTAGAAGGTTTTCTATAAGCTGGAAATGGTGTTCTTCATTTAATTGTAAATATGGTTTCAAAGAATGGGCAGAAGAATGTCCTGTAAGCTCAATTACTTCTTGTTCACCAACTCCTTCTTTTGCTAATGCATATATTGCAGAAGCTCTATGTGGATGATTGGTCATTTTAATATTTTTTGTGTCTATACCAATTGATTCTGCCGATATTTTCGTCCACTTTGAAATTGTATTAATTCCCAATGGTGAATTTTTGTACCATGTTCCTTTCTCCCAATTTGGAAATACTGTTAAAAATAATCTTGTTGCTGTTAGATAAGGATTGAATTCTCTTTTTTCAATTATTTTTAAAAATTAACGCACGGGACACAAATTGTTGTTAGCATTATTTCTTACCAGCCACTTACTGCCAGATAAAGCTTTTGATCCTCCTTGTGTCGTTTTGGAAAAGATTGGATTATATTCTACACTGCCAGTAAAATTACTGCCAGTAAAATTACCATATTCTTTTTCAAAGTAATTAATATCAAAATTAGCAGCTTCTTTTTCACGCCATGCTAATTCCAATGAACATAAATGAAAAAACTTTTTTTGTAACCCTTCAGGATTATCTTCAGAATAGCTTTCTAACATTTCCATTAATTCTTCTTTGGTAAACGCGTTAGAACTTCTTTCTCTGGTTTCAGGTTCAGTCTGAAGCTTTTAACGTTTTGTATCCCTGGCCAATCTAGCAAATTTATAGGTAATATCTTTAAATGGATCAATTTTGATGTTAAATTCTGGGAAATATTTTTCCTGAAACATTTTTTTTTGTAACCCATCAGGATTATCTTCAGAATAGCTTTCTAACATTTCCATTAATTCTTCTTTGGTAAACGCGTTAGAACTTCTTTCTCTGGTTTCAGGTTCAGTCTGAAGCTTTTTACGTTTTGTATCACTGGCCAATCTAGCAAATTTATAGGTAATATCTTTAAATGGATCAATTTTGATGTTAAATTCTAGAAAATATTTTTCCTGAACCATTTGAGCAGTCGTATTCCAAAGTGTTTTCACACTAGCTTCAGTATAATCAGTTCCATCTCTTTTTTTCATGTTTAAACCATAATCTTCAAGAATTTTTGCTATAACTTGTACAGAAGTATCCATTTCTAACGTATAATTACGTGCGTCCAGAAACATTCTAAACTGTTCCCACGCAGACTTTTTTGTCTTCATTGTATTTCGTGGTATACTTTCCTCAATTGTACTCTCTATTCCATTCATTGAATTATTTTCAAATCTTGTATTATTCATGTTAATAATACTTATTTGAATTTTTGAAACAGTTTTAATAACTTTTATAGTTCATTTAAAAACCAGGAGGAGTAATTTGAAAAGCCTTACTCACACCACTGAAAGTTACCAGATTAGTTACTAAAGGGTGTGTTCCGAAAACGTAGTCAACAGTTGTGTTCCAAATATATTAAATATGCCTTGATAGCAAAGACATTGGTCATAAGTCGATTTCTCCTCTGATCTGCAGTATATTTTTCAGATGTACCTACGCATTAAGCAATATGTAAGACTTTTTCCTGTTTCGTTTCTTATTCAAACATAAGAAGATTCAGATTCACATCGACAACAAACAAATTATGGTCATTGTTGATGGTGGAGAATTACAGATAGTCAAGTTACTTTAATTATATTTATTACAATTAAATTGAAAAGAATATGACAATTGATAATAATATGTTCTGGCAATAACAATACTACAAAATTAATAGCATTGTAGAGCAATATGCAGTATTAATTTAAACATTTCCAACAGTTATCTTTATGTTGCCGGATTAAGTGTAATAAACCACTTTTCAAATACTTCTGAGATACCTTCTTCCTTCTTTTTAACTTCAAAAACCAATAATGTATTTTCTACCAAACCCATTCTTTTCTATATTGTTTTATATCTTCCATGGCATGTTCTTCCGATGAACTTTGACGATTTCTTCCCAAATATGTATATAACAAATAAATAGTACCTACATTTGACACGTCAAAAGGTGACACAGATAAATTTAATTTGTTTCAAGAAAGTCTGAACGTTTCTTTGAAGCTTGCAAAATTTTGTCCAGCACAGATAACATTTTTGTTCTTCGAACGACATTTTTTATTCACTCATCACAATTTTTCAAAAGTCCTGTTATTCTACCAATATTTTCTGCACTATATAATGTTCCTCTACTTGAGTATTCCCTTAATACCCGCTAAACCGACTTTACTACTTTGAAAAAAATGTGAAGTAATAATGTACCCACTGCTTCAGAATATTTTTGGTTTTTCATCCAATATTTATTTATTTATCTGTCAGAACTATCAAAAATGAAAACTATCAGCTGATGTCAATATTAAAAAGTGTTGTGTGAAACTGGGCTGAATCTGACCAATCTCAGAGGTCTACAGAATTGCCAACTAAAATTCAAATCACTCCTCCTGGTTTTTAAATGAGGTATAGTTGAATAAATAAATAAACAACTTAGTTTCCTTAGAAACCACTAACAAAGATTTTATATTGAATTTTATCACAGGGTGTGATAGAATTTTATACACATAGATTTGATATATTAAACGTCAAAAAATTGCCGCGACAAAACAAAAAATTGCCAGTTCAAAACCTTCAAATTTTGTCAGTTATCAATTTACTATTGTAGTAATATTCAGTTTGTTCTTTAAAAATGTTTTATTTCTGGTTTTTACTAAAGTACATTTTAGCTGTCAACCTGACACTGACTTAGTTTTTCTCAGGTCACTCTACTACAACTATAGTGAAATAGTCATAGAAATATTAGTTTAGAATAATTATTTTTTGTTTATAGTACTAAAATGTCCAGTAAACTCAGTATTGAAGGATGTAGGAAGTCATAATTGTTATCATCCTCAACCGACTTGTGAAGATCCAAATCCAAAATACGTGAAAAATGGATGGTGTGATTTCGGTATATTGAGTACCTGCTGGTGTGATAAGGGATACGTAATGAACAACAATGAATGTGTGCTTGTAGAAAACTGTCCAAAAAAAAAATGATTAAAATTGTTTGTTAATTTGATTAAATAGCATAATTTTGGCATTTTGCATTTTTGTTTCCTCGCATTAATCCAAAGAACTTAAAAATACATTCACCCACTCTCGACCCTAAAATATACAAATTGTTCCTTCCTAATAGTCCTTCCACTTTGGTGGAATTTCCCAAATTCTTGGTCAACTCAAGTTGTCGCGATCTCTAACGGAAATCTTATTATTGAAGTTATATTAATAAATTTTGATTGCTTTAATCAATTTCATTAATTATGTATTTTTTGGTTTTTGTTTATCATATACCTAAAAATTGTAAATAATTGTGGTTTCTAATAACAATGCTTATTATTTTCCAATTTTTGATTCTAGTTTGTGCGTCCCCAGGACGTACAAATTATAACGTCCCTAATACGTACAAATTAGAACGTCCCTAGTACGTACAAATTAGGTCTGGGACGTTGGGACCAATTTAGGACTCAATATGGACGTCCTAAGGATATCCAGTGCTGTCTGGGCGGTAGGAACTTTAGTTCCTTTTAAGCGAAAATTATGTAATATATCTAACGTTACAGATAAACAATTCGCATATTACTCGGTGGTCGGGTAGTGAGCAAACAAGACTTTCACGCGGTAGACCCGAGTTCGATTCCCCGTTGTAAATTTTATTTTTAAATAATTATTCTGCTTGATATTGATAGGGACAACAGGTAGACGTTTGAAATATTTAGCAAAATATTCATTATTATAGATAATGGTACGGTACCCTCCATGAGGGAGTCCGACTGGCAACTGGCAAAAGGGAAACCGTAGCATTATACAAATTGGATATTAAAGAACTGTAAGTTTACCACAAAAAAATTAGTGGAAACATAAAATTGAATTGTTAAATTTTTAATTTGAAGTGGGTCGTAGAAAAAATATGCTGTTCGACTCGTGTGGATTGTCCATATCACACTTGAACGATTGAGCACTCCGCCTACGGCGTCGTTCTCAAACTTCGTCCTCGAGCGATATGGCCATCATATCCACACTAGCTGCACAAACTACTGTTTATATCAAAATATGCCCGTTTACATTTCAAAACAAGCTGCCAAATGTCAAATCAATTCATCCATCCATTTTAAAGTTATCGAATTAAAACTTTCAAGTTTTCAAAATTTCACAACACAACCTACAGTCCTGACAACCGATGCTGTAAATAAACAAAAAAGATCAATCGCGAAAAAAAAAATTATGGAAATAATAGTAAAAATTTATCCGAACAAATTCAATTAGATCACCAGCACTGCGAATACCAGCTTTGCATAGAATTTTAATATAGCATCGGTGCATGGTTCAGTGGTAGAATGCTCAGCCCCCACGCGGGCGGCCCGGGTTCGATTCCCGGCTGAAGCATATGAATCGCTGCTTCGTAAACGAGAGAGAGACTCAGGTGAGAGCACACGCACGCAAGCAAGGCACATAATGAAGCAACGTAACATAACGTAACGTAACGGTCAGATCTTTTGCGTCGCGACCCCCGATCGCTCAAACATAACCTGACGTGAAGAACTAAAGTTCCAAAAAATAAGTAAGTATAAATAAAGGTATAAGGAATCTTAAAAATTGAATGCATCTAAATATTGTTAATTTGAGACTAATTATATGTAAAATAAGTCTACAATTATACAAGTTGACCAAAATAAAACCCATATATAACGTTTATTACTAAAACTAATTTGCTTTAGCAGGGGAATTTTGTTAGCTCATTTGAAGTTTTATTTCGATATATAAAACGCCCATAACCATGTATCTGAAGATAGCATCAGTTGCTTGGACAGAAGGCATTCATATATTAAAAACTAACTATACCATAATAAAAATTCCCCAGTAAATGTGATTTAGTTTCTTACATTCTAAAACAGAAACATGATAAGCAATAACGAGAAATAACTATCAGAATGTGATAAACAGTCAGCTCCTTCACCATAAATATGTTTATCTAAGTTTTGATTTAAAAAAAATTATAAAAGGTGATATCTCGTTAACGAAGTAAGTGGACGTTGTGCGCCAATAAAACGTTGTTGATCGGGCGCCGATAACTAGGCAACTAATAAAACAGAGATAAGGGGACATGTCGGCAGCTTATTTGATTCGTAATGCCTAGTTCCAATTACTTTGTGGGTTGTTATTTAAGCGCTTTACAAACGATAGGTTGTCACTTATCTGATGTAGAATTTAATTTATAGTGACACTGATTACAAGAGACATCTATAACTAGAATCTAAAACCATCCTGTCAATTATTCTTTACAATAATTACTAAATATATTATATGAAAAACCATAAAATCTAAACTAAAGCAAATAAAATTAAGGTTCAATATAACGTCAAGCATGCAACTGTTCAACCCTGAGACTCTAAAGTGTATAGAAAAATTAGTTCGGTGAGTGAGAAGAATTATTTGTATGATACATAGGAACTGGATAAATATGTCTTTGTTCAATTACCCACAAGATGGAGACAGAAGCGGTAGAAGCGCTGAAATTCCATTGCTTGTTCTGGCCATTCTCATTCCGTGAATTTTGTGTGTCGTTTATTTGCCGGATAAATATCATACCAAATACCGACGTTGCAAAATTCAAGAGAGTGACATTTAACCAATGTGTAAAATAAAATGAGGTTAAGTGATTGTAGGCAACCAAGTTTACACGACGTGGAAGGAAACACAGACCAGATATGAAGGAAATTATTTATATTTCTCGAATTGTGTGTTAATTCTGTTCTTTTCAATATATACAGCTTGTTCAATTGAAACCCATCTTTGGTCCAGGAAAAATTTATTGACAAGTACAGTTACAAATAACTACCACTACAATTGAGGCACATATCCCACTGTTTCACCAACCGATGTATACCCTGCTTATAGAATTCTTGTGGCTGCTGCTGGAAGAATTCTTTCACAGCGTTTTTTACTTCTGCGTCCGACTGAAGACGGTTACCTTTTAACGCCTTTTTTAGTGGCCCAAAGATGTGAAAATCGCAAGGCGATAAATCGGGACTATAGGGTGGATGCTCTAATATCCTCCATTTCTTTCGTTGCAGATTTTCTTTCACTACGTTGGCAGCATGAGGCCGAGCATTATCGTAAAGCAGAATAACACCACGTGAAAGCTTCCCTGGACGTTTTCTTCTTATTGCTTGATGGAGCTTGTTCAAAGTTCCATTATACAGGTTTGCTTTGATATGCACTCTAGGTTCTGTAAACTCTATTAGCAAGGGTCCTTCATGGTCGAAAAAAAATTTCAACATCACCTTGCCTGCAGAAGGTTGAACTTTAAACTTCTTTGGTGGCGGAGAATTTGCGTGTTTCCATTGCATCTATGACAGCTTACTGAATGGTTCAAAATAATGACAGCAAGATTAATCGCCAGCGAATATTGACGAGAGAAAGTCAGTACCATTTTGACTGTATTCTGTGAGGTGTTGCAAAGACAAGCCCATTCGCAAGCTTTTTTTTGTCCTCAGACAAAAGACGAGGAACCCAATGCGCACAAACTTTGCTGTAACCTAGTTTGTGTAAGATACTATGGACAGATCCCATACTCACACCAACATTCCCTGAAATTGCTCTGATTGAAATTCGACGATTTTCTCTAATCGGGCCTTCCACACATGCCACATTCCTGTCTGTTGATGCAGTAATCAATGCACCTGGTCGTGGCTTATCATTCGTCCTCTCTTCTCCATTCTTAAATTTTCGACACCATTCCTCCACAGTTGGATATGCAAAACATGCGATTCCATACACTGCTTGCATTCGCGTATAAATTTGCAACAGTTGCACACCTTCAGCACACAAAAATTGAATAACCGCACGCTAATCACATTTGGACGGATTGTTAACAACAAACGCCATTTCAAAGTCACAATACTTAAAATCGCTGTCAAATATAAACGAAATAAACAGATCTGTGTGACGTTTGCATACACTACTAATGTTGGAAAACGTCAGTTTAATGATTACAATTGTTTCCAAGGCTAACCTGACCAAAGATGGGTTTCAGTTGAACAAGCATGCTCTGCGTCTAGTTTTCTCTCGTTACTTATTTGATTTATAAGCACATGTCAATAATTTTTTGAGAAAGGGTAAGGGAAAATTATTGAGATTTATCGCTTCCCGGCCAACTGACACAGATCAAAGTGTAACTATTTATAAAAATATCAGAAAATAAGAAATAGAAAACTAAAAAAAAAAAACAAAAAAACCCAGGTCCAAACCCGCTCTTAAACAACACAAGCATTGTGACTCCACTGAAATTCCCTCCCAATCTAACCCCATTATTGCCAGCAATAAGTTGCACAATGAGCATAAAGTGATTTTGGGAACATAGGTACGAAACTACATTATTTGGTGGTTTTACAAAGGCTAGCGGCTGCCAAGTTACTATAGTCGACATACATAAGAATTCAAAAGGCGCCGATTTTACGGGATACTACGAAGTATTAACATTCTAGTAGGTAGCCGTTCAAGTACATTGGAAAGTGAGTGGCAAATAACTTCGTTTTTAACGTTATAAATTCCAATATAAAAGTTTTACCTTGATTTCAATACTGTAACTCAACGTAACT
The DNA here is from genome assembly GCA_910591695.1 of Galerucella pusilla. Taxonomy (NCBI): domain Eukaryota; kingdom Metazoa; phylum Arthropoda; class Insecta; order Coleoptera; family Chrysomelidae; genus Galerucella; species Galerucella pusilla. The sequence goes on along the minus strand of CAJUYI010000948.1, from coordinate 16,260 downwards.
TAGCGGATGTAGCTGAAAGCTGGAAGTTGAATTGATTTTATTTCAAATTTCTGTCATCGAACCTGCAAACATCACATGCTTAGGAGTTTCCATTAGTTGATAAATGTAAAAGTTTTCAAAAGTAATTTAGCTTTTTTATTCACTTCCATAAACTTTCACGTTTGCTACAATAATTTCACTAACTTCTCGAAGTTTTATGATTACATAGAGTAGTTAGATTCCCATTAACTTATATCACGAATAAAAAACCGTTTTCCACGTGACAAAATACCGATACAGAGACGTTCCTTTGTATTATGTCATTAATTTGCAGCTGTCAATCCACTGCCAATGACAAAACATTGCCACAGAGTACACCATCTAACAAGAGGCGAAAGAAAGTTGTTTTCGTGATTGCAAATTTATGTACACATGCGTGAATTGATTAGTTTACCTGTCAATGTCAAGTCGTCACTTCCGTTCATTCCCCTCAGTTCACCGTGTATTATTTTGAGGTTAGGTTGAAAATGAGCTACTTCCCACTAGACACATGAGATGAATAATGGTATTCTTATGTTAGTAGTTGGAAAATATATTCTATAGCCCTCATTGGGAGGAATTTTCATCAACACTACTATTTTTCTTAGTGTAGTTATGGATTTACCCGTGTTACTTTTCTTTCTGGGTAGTTTATGTTTCAATGCCTGACTTATTTCCGCTCAATATCGTGTAAGTCAGAATTCAAAGGAACCGACAAAGCATTCGTCTCTTGTTAGATGGTGTACTCTGTGGTTTTGCCGCCTTAAACCTAAAGTTCATTTTCCACGGAAAGTTGCATGCGACTTACCGTTTTTTTTTCGTTGGGCGCATCGTTCGCATGAATTGGAACTTGCTCTAGTTTCGAGCGAAATGTCGCTGCTACTTGGTCACTTTTCTGGTGGATTTTGTCGCACTAACCCAAAATTTCTATTTGATGATCCGCTCTGACATTGTTGTCACTGTCAATCAAGTTGGCAACACGTTACGTTTCCCCTATGCCTGGATGAGTCGCAGCAACAAACTATCGATGTGCTGATTGTACTTTTTCTCGCAGGGATTTGTCCGAGCAACAAGTCGCTGCGATTTGACGCAATGTGGAAAATTAACTTAATAAATATTGATATATATTCGCATCCTGTTCTCCAGGGTTTCCTCATCTCTACTCTGTTTGTCAGCGACTTTGAGAGGGTTTTTTGACCAGGATTTTGATGCGTTCTCGCTTAGGCGAGAACGCGGAATCTTTCAAAATTTGTAGTCTACAAGTGGATTATAATCTGGATAAAACAGTGTACTGAGCATCGTGTGCTATTACCAAAGCGGTTATATTGAAATTCTTAAATATAAAAAACGTGGGGATGTCGCTGCTATCGCATTCTCAGCATTTCCTTCACGAATGTATTGAGGTAATTTCAGGATTATGCTTTCAGAGCTTCTGAATAATATCTACCTGATAAGGCGCATATACGCCGAAACCGCTCTACAAATGAAGTAACAAACCAAAATGGCTCAACTTAGAATTTAATTCAATGTCTGTCGGGGCGCATAGTCCGACTAGTATCTGCTGCTTCTTAGTGAACGGTCCCTATTCTATGAAAAATAATTTTCAAAAACATTGTAAGGCGTTATAATAATATAAAACTATTATCTTAGACGTCTATATAAGAAATTGCTTGAACATATTCATTATTCGTGGAAATTTGTTCTCTCATCTCAAATCATGACAAGTAATGAGAAAACTATAAAGAAAGCATCTCATTTCTTGGGAATTTTAATTACGGTACAATATTAATAGCAATTAGTAGGTAGAGAGGGTTCTGGTCATAGTATATTACACACCAAGATGGGAAGAGTTTTATTACTGTCGAGATATTAGTTAGTTAGCTGTTATCTCGAGACAGGAATGAAACTTTCTACCGAGGTTTGTATACTATTTTATTCACAACCATCATATCCTGATCAAAATAGGGTACAAGCATAAATTTTGCTATTGGTGGGAATTGACGCTTTATCAGGTCTCCTAACTCCTTGCATGCTTATTTTTTCCGAAAAATATAGACTTTACTTTTAAAACGACTTCAAAAATCATGAAATTTGAAAGTTCGCCAAAACGCGCTTTACGTCATAAAGATGGCTGCCCCATGGTGTGAGGTCATTTGTTCACGTTCTTATTCGTGTAACACGCTCTGAGTTCTTGTGACCTAATTTGTTTCTGAAAGCTTTAAAAATGGATAAAGCCGAAAAAAAACTTTGTATTCCAAGTATTGCATTGTTCCAGTGTGTAAATCAACGTCTATCAAAATTCCAGACAAAATATTTGTTACTTCACCTGGTGGCGCAAGCAAAAATACACTCAAGAGAAGGGCATTACTTTTGTTTGTGAAGACCATTTTAATGTAAGTACCTACTTTTATGCTGGTAATTTTTATTATTAAATAGTTTGAGGTTATGTACCTATATGTCTAGGAATCAACCATAAAAACATTATTTTCTTACGACCACACATCGAAATATGGTTGGTATATATTATATAAATAATACATAGTTTAAATCGTACTTACGATAATGCTTTAACTCCTCTTATTTCCTCTGCATTAAAGCAGCTGTTTGACTTCATAAATTCAAGCAGCATAAATGAGTCTACTTTGGGCAAGTTATCAGTTTATGCTTTTACAAAACCTTCGCTAGCCATATCTTTATTCTCAAAATATGAAAGAATCGTCACTGAACAACGAACTAGTAAATAAAATATATTATTACAAAAGTTTTAAAATAGGAAATATCGAATATTTATGACCACTTTCCACTTTACGTTGACTTTTAGAAATAAAAAAAGCACACACAAACACGTAATGGTCTCAAACAAACATATAAATGATATTTCTTAACGTCGATGGAGCAATTAATAGTTGTTTAAAATACAATATAAACACACAACTACACATAACCTAATGCAATACCGGCCATATTGACATAAGTAAACACAAGAGATATGACATCACATATCATCGGTAGCGTTCGGAAATCCTCGGGTTGTGGTCGGAAAGTGCATTGAAATTTGAATTTTATTTTAAAATTTGTAAGTAATTTCCAATGGAAACTGGTTTATTTCCTATTATTAGTAATTTTTGATATCATATTTACTATTATAAATTAACCAAGCAAAATATGAAATATGCATTTACTCTATTAATAAATCTTTGTTTCGTTCTGAACACACCAAAAATATTACACTTGACAACTGTCACTGATATTAATAAATGTCAGATAAAGTCGGATGGATATTAATTTCGCGAATAAAAAATGTCCCCCGATTAAGAATTGATGGATTGTACCCCTCCAGAGATAGGTATAATTATAATATTAATCAATGTGTTATATTTATGATTATAAAAAATATTTATCTAAAATAGATTATAGGTTTGTTCCAACTGAGCGAAATGAAGCTTACATGAACGTCACGATCATGCGCATAACAAAATATCTGTTCCAACAAATTCCGACAATTCCACGGACTGATAAAATGCGTTCCAACAAAAACTGGACACATTCATGAACGTGTCGGCGAACGATCATTTTCATCAGAGATTTGGATGTAGAGCCGTTCGTGCAAACTTTCAGTTAATGTTTTAAGGTTAGGTTATGGTGAATAAACATAAATCATACATAAATAAAACGTGAACTCAGGGTTGTAACAAAGTTCCTGAAAGTGGTAACAGTTTAAAAATGAGTCGTAGAATCGTTCCAAAACTGCATAGAGTATGATGTTCATGGATTAATTCACTTACGGGTTCTCGAACGTTTGATTCGTAATAGGTTCACGAACGTTCACGTACTGAGCAGAAGGTGGTTGTTGGAGCAAACCTAATATCACATTATTTTAGAGGGCGGGAAGTAGAGGTGTGTAATATGACACTTTCCAACCTTCAATGAGGTCAGTTATGACAGCGTTACATATGGTTGTGAATAAAATTTATTACTCAAGTTATTAGTGTTGGAATGTTGAATCAATTTGAAATAATTATTGTAAATTGCAAGATCCCATTTTATCTATCTTTTGGTTAGTATTAAGAAAAATATCCCTCAGGAAATACTATCATCGGCGACCTTGTAAGTATGGTTGCCGCCATCGGTCCATGCTATGCGTTGATTAATTGTGTGTATACTCCATTCTGTTTTCTTACTTCTTGTGTCGTCAATCGGGGCCTGTAAGGGTTCTTTTGTAATGTTTTGTGGGTGCCAGGGTGACATTCCCAAACTGCGAATTTTCGGGAAAGTATCATTAGCATTCCTTAAGTTACGAACAACGACACTACAGGAGTATGCTGAAAAGTAAATTAATTGTGTTATAACATCTATTAACACATTAGGCAGCTATGATAGGCCCACGACGAACCCTTTTGAGGTAGAAATTATGTTAAATTTAATTACTGGCAACTTTTAGCTATACACTGATATTTAGATGTTTTATATGATTCTCGGTTTTTGAGTTATAGAATATTTATAGTTACTTTAGTTTGTTGGTTTCTGAGAGTGGTCTCTTCAGAACCGTTAAATGCAGCCATAATTATTGCGCCACAATCCTGTCTGTTCATGTTTAAAAAGGCTTTTGTTTTAGCGACATTAATTGTCAGTTTCTATATTAGCAGACTTAAAATTATAACAAATCATACATTAACGACAGTAAAAATTGGAGAACGTGTCACAGGACACACGGTAAGAACTTTAGTTCCCTTTAAGCAATAATCAAAATTTTTGAATCAATAAATAAATGAACATTTATTAATATAATATTAATATAAGAATTTATTTTACTCTGGATGAAACTTCATTTAACAATCCATATATAATCGATTATTTCCAATCGATCAACAATCGATTATTATCAATTATCATTAATTGATTAATAGTCGATGATTTTTGATCGATCAACGATCGATTAAATAATCGGCTATCAACAATCGATTAAAAATCGCTTACCATCAATGGATTACCGGCTGTCGATTAATAATCAATTATCACCAATCGATTAACATCAATCGATTAATAATCGATTATCATCAATACTTCATCGACAATCGATTATTAACCGATTGAATATAATCGATGAATATTCGAATATTCCCAATAGATTAAAAGTCGATTGTTTCCAATCGATCAACAATCTATTATCATCAATGGATTAATAGTCAATTATTTTTGATCGATCATTATTAATCAATGTATAATCGATTATTATTGATCGATTAACAATCAATTATCATTAAGTTGTAGTTGTAGAGTAGTAGATGAATTATTTCGTTACAAAATTCTGTCCTCGGTTTTTTTCTTCAATCTATCGATTAATTTAAAATCTTCCCAGCATTTTTTTCAGTTTAAAACGGACGTGCGTAACTCCAAGGTATATCTCCTAATCGATTATTATACTATTACCAACCTTTGTGTAAAATGTAAACCAGAGAGACATCGATACATGGCGGCATTACAGTTTTCTCTAGCCTATGAATCGCTGCTTCGTAAACACATAACGCAGGCACATAACGCAGGCACATAACGCAGCAACGTAACGGTCAGATCTTTTGCGCCGCGACTCCCGGTCGCTCCAACCTAACGTTAAGGACTAAAGTTCTAAACAAGATCAATTTTGCAAAAAATTATGGAAATAATAGTAAAAAATGTATCCGAATCAATTCAAGTATATCACCAGCACTGAGAATACCAGCTTTGCATAGAATTTGAATGGAGCATCGGTGGTTCAGTGGTGGAATGCTCGCCTTCAACGCGGGCGAAGCTATGAATCGCTGCTTCGTAAACGAGAGAGAGAGAGGCTCCAAGGCACAAAACGCAGCAACGTAACATAACGTTACGGTCAGATCTTTTGCGAATTACCTCCTGTCGCTTCGCTCCAACCTAGCGTGAAGAACTAAAGTTTTAAAAATAAATTTCTAAATCATTTGGAAGAACCTGAACGTATTAGATAAATGCTTTCGATGCCATACCAAATATGTTAAAAGGTCGTTATCAAAAACATCGGAATAAACGGCTACTTTACAAAGTAAAATAAATTAAAAAAGAAAAAAATTCAAAACACCACTAATGGCCTATCCGAAAGATGTAAAATCACAAGATAGGCAATAAATTCGAGCACAACTCGACGCCTTCATCACATAAAAACAGTGACGACCCAGCCACCCAAGATGTTGGAGATAATGAAGGGCCATCAATATACCGACGAAAAATAGGAAGGGCGAGTGTTAATCGCTGTCGGCCACCAGCGGCTACCTGTGACCATATAGTCGACGAGACTACTAAAATATTCTGATACCTTATACCTACAGAAATGTGGGCTGGATAACACGCTTTAAAAGGGTTGTTAAGAGTCATATTGATCGCAGGAAATTTTAGATATGGGTACGCACTTACGAATTTATAGTCTAGCAGCGAGAGTGCTTTGTGTAATATTCCTTCACTTCGAGTAAGTAAGACAAAAATTAAAAAGTAGTCACAAACGCACCACGAGAGCGTTTACCCCGTCGTCTGACTGACAAGTACACTGTCAGTTTTTGATATATTATGAAGGTACTCATTATGTCATCAGTCATTTTTGGTTGAGAGCGAATTTTAACTAATGGCATTTTGATTCAAATAATTTTATCTTGATAGGTAATTTCGAGCAGCAAATATGTTAAAGACAATCTCCTGGGAATACAAAATTATGTTCCACAAGTTTTTGTTGAACTTCTATCCTTGGATTCTCAAAATATTCGAATTTAGCCATTATTGACCTAGATAATAATAGAAAAAATCATCATTAACCACTAATAATAATTACATATAATAGCTGTTTTTTTTCTACCACCAATCTAAGCTAACCTAAGTTAAACATAGCTAAGCTAGCGTTCATTTTGCCAATGAAGTTGCCTCCGCCAAGTATGCCAGATTTTTAACTTGGCAGAATTTCTTAGCTAAGTTTAATCCTGAAAATTTTATTTTTCCGGTTTGGAAAGAGGTTTAAAAACTTCATTTACACTTAGTACAATTACTTCAATGAAGTATCACAATGATAAAAGATACAATAATATAAATATAAGTTGTTGATGTCGCAAAATAGAATGAATTCTGGAATTGGATAGATGAGGCTTTTACTTGATGTAGATCCATAGTAAGTTATGATTCGTTTGAAAAAGCTACTGTGTTAGCGAAACGCGTCACTTTATGTTTAAATACAATGTAGATATTTAACAAAATAAAATTGTTTGATTTCATAAGAATGAATTCTCTTTGTCCGCTTTCCTCTATATATACAGGGTGAATCACGACTAACGGGACGGAGGTTTATGGCGAAACGGTAGGAAATTTGAAATGTTTGTCACCTTAGGAGTTTGTATATCCATATAGGCTACATTTTAAAATTATTTTGAAATATACAGGATGTCCCAATAAAGTGTGGTTAAAATAAGCCCGTTATTATACATTTAATGATCTAATAATTCAACCGATAATTCTGAACACCCTGTAAAGAGATGTTTGGTACTCAATCGTGGAATACATTCAACAAATGTCCGACTCTTGAGCTGTGAGAGAAAATTGGCTAAAATTTATTATATCAATGAGTTATTAATTTTTTTCGAAATGTTCACATTTTTAAAAAAGTCAGCATAACTCGGAACCCTCTGTATTTAGGTATAGGGAACCATTATGAAACATTACTTTATTTTTTGAGTACAATCATAAAATGTTATCAAATATAGGGTGTTCCATAAGAAAAAATATAACTTTGATACGCCACACTTTATTGGGACATCCTGTATATTTCAAAATAATTTTAAAATGTAGCCTATATGGATATACAAACTACTAAGGTGACAAACATTTCAAATTTCCTACCGTTTCGCCATAAACCTCCGTCCCGTTAGTCGTGATTCACCCTGTATATGTAATTAAGTCATTATCTTCAATGTGGACTTTCTACTTGATAATGACTTCATGATCATATAATTTGAATGCAAGGAAAGTCACTCATTTTTGACATCTGATATCTACAGATTTTAACCTTATAAAACATATTTGGAGCTCTTTCAATAATCCGTTTTAAATTTTTATTTTTATGCATAAAGGTTTACTTTCTTCGAGACCTTTTGTGTTCCAAATGTGGATCCAGTAAATCCATTTTCAGAGCTACTATATTCCTGATATTACTGGTAATTTTTATTTCAATTAATCTCAGAAGTTGAAAGTTTTGGATTCATAAAATTTTTCATTTATTAATTTGTTTACCTTTCCATCTTTGTTTTTATGCAAATGCGCTTGCGCCGATATAGTCAACTTTATAGCGTTTGAAATGTGCGTTCGAACTACAATTATAATTATTAAGCTCAGCTAAGAATTCTGTAGTTAGCTAAGCTAAGCCGGGGGATATACAGGGTGGGGCAATCTTCTGACATCGGAGGATTACATTGTTGTGGTGAGAGATAGAACTTCATAGTTTTGTGTGAGCCAATACAGTTACTTAGGGCACATTTTGAAAATACTTTCGATTCTACAGGGTGTTCCAAAACCACGTAGCAGCACAAACTTACATTTTTTTAAATGGAACGTACTATATTTTGTTTAAGAATCGAAAAGATCTCACCGAGAGCGTTACAAAAATATAGCACTCTAATATATTATAAGGGTGTTTTACAAAGATATGGCCAATTATTAGCAAAAAAGACCTCCTCTTTAACACTCTGCAGAACAGTAAATTGAAATAAATCAACAGGTCTTTGTGTTCAAATGTCATACACACATCATTGGCTGTGCTCAGTATTAATTACTTTTTTCATCTTGGCTTCTTTAATACAGGGTGAAACAAAACGCAAATTTAGCAATATCTCAAAAATTTTGAATGAATCACCCTATAAGTCTTCTTACAATTTGTGGGCATGTGCCCAACATTATCAACTCGAACTGAGTTTAGAGGCAGATCTTGGTGTCTTGCAGGAGTTTTTCTTCTCTTTTCTTGGACAGTCGTCGGTGAGTTTGACGGAACAAGTGGACTACCTTGTCTACTTGATGTCGGCGTTCCAGTTTGGTTTTGACTATGATTAGTTGAACGACCTCTCTTTCACGATAAAGACTTTCCAGCTTTACATAAATGTTCTGCTATTGACTGTTTAAAATCAAATATAGGCATATACTATTCATTATCAGGCTTCCTACGCCAAAGTAGCCAAGCGTTGACAACTCACATATCTACCATGTGAAAACATATCCTCTTGTACTACTTTTTTGATCTCAAGTGGATCCTATAGAGACCAAGCATAGAATCCAATAGATCGACACCCCTCATGTGCTCATTTTATAGTTCAATTGCTTTAGGGCAAGGTATATCTTTATATTCCATTTCTTTTCTACAAAACCTGCGTTGAGTAGTCGTTGGTTTACTACCAACGTAAGTAGAAAGCATGTTTACCGGTTTATTATCAAACCACGATATAACGCCCATCTTGACGTTCTCGAATGTGGCAACTTTCTCAACCATAAATCCACGACCTTTTTTTTTGAGCTCTTGTATCGTTGGCATTTCTGAGTTTGGAACACGGTTCAGTCTAACGGTACCTAAAGGTAAGAGACCATTCTTTGTAAGATATATTTGTAATTGGTGACTGTTGAACCAATTGTCAAAGAATATTTTATGATTCACATGATTGGCACAGTTGCGGTCAAGCGAGTTACAACATTACTGCTAACCCCTAAGTCAGGTGCTCCTTCTGGGAAAGAATTACTCTGTTCTCCTGCAAAAAAAAAAGTCGTAACTAAATCCTGATGCTCCACTGAGGACATGGTTTTTATATCCCCATTTATGGGGTTTTGCAGGGTTATACTGCTTTAGATTGTGACGACACTTTGTGGGTATTATTCGCTCGTCTACCGCCAAATACTCTTCCTTTGGAACCAATAAAAGTCGCTCTCTAATTCCTTCAAGAAGGGGTCGCACTTTGAATAATTTATCAAAACCCGTGTTACCAATGCTAACGAAATTCGTATTATTATTGAAGTGAAGGTGGCTTTTGATAGTTTCAAACCGATTACAAGTCATTGTTTCATATATTTGTAATTTTATTAAAGACATAAATATTACCATACTCACCTAAAAATTGTTCCATTTCGTTTTTTTTAGTTTTTATTAGCTGGCTTATTTATATTATCTCGAAGAGCCTTTATATTTGATTGTTCAACTATCATGGAAATCAAATTATCGGGAAACAAAAATAGAAAGAAATTCGCAGGAGAATCCAACTCTTCAATGGACATGGGAAGTTCTGTAATCCCTGTAAATTGATATGTGTTTTTATCAATTGGATCTAAATTACCCAATGTCCAATTTATTTTTGGCTTTTTAGCTTTATTTGCCTTCTGATTCATTGATTTAGGAGGAGGAACATCATCCGTCTCCTCATCGTCCGACGAATCAATGTCGCTTTCTGAAACAATTAGCGACGTTTTATGACGACGAGGGTAGCTAGGAGAGACATACTCGGTATCCGAATCGGATGCTAATTCATCTTCACTCTCTGATCTATCACCGGGTATACAATTAACGTATTTAGCTGAACCATAAAATTGAGTGGGATTCATGCTGTGAAAAAATGAACACGTTAGTGCATACGAAACCATATTTGGCAATAAGCAAATTATGTCAAATGAGCACGAATGCATACGAAACCATTTTTGGTCTTGCTATAAATCCCGTTGGAAACTAGATAATTTGTGAATTTCAAGGCATATAACTGTTCACATACAAAAAAGTAGGTATATACTACTAAATATGGCAAAAAAAATTACCTTTATTCAATATAAAATCAGCTCAAAAATTGCACTTTGTCGAAGTTGTAAGAATTGTTGACAAGCATATGAAAATTAGAGGTTATAGTTGTAGCGAGGCTGTACCACAGGCAACCAACAATAGACATGTGTTTAAAAATGCCTACTTATGGGTGCTATGAGATACTATTTCGCTAATGATTAATTTCTACACGCAGAAGAAAAGTTTGATTTTGTGGAGACAAATATGGGTTCATATGCAGTAGAGGGCTAATAATGAATACGTGCCTTGGCAGCCTAGTGTTGATATATATATCCCCAAAAATTTCAAGCATTATGTTTTTTTGAGTAGGATCTTTCTAATTGACACAGTTACTGTCATTAATGGTCTTGAGATATTACTATATTCTTTTTTATGAATGGTGAACATAACGGAGCAGCTTGATCTGGGTGTTTGAAAGGGAAGGAAAAGTCTTATCGAAATTTCAAAAATATGGCAGTTTAAAGAGCCAAAGTTGAGCGATACCTAACAAACAAAGATTGCGAAGGTATTCTCACGCATAACGAAAAATCTCCTTATTCTCTAAATATTACAAACTGAAAAATACGACAGGTTCAGGATGAAGGCAGCACGGTTTAAAATTTAAAAAGTAATTTTGAAAAGTGTACACGTCCAATTACTCGTTCGTCCGAATGCCGGTTGATTTGCTTGCAGGAGGAAAATGGGACAGTTGAGTAGGATCACAAATATATAAACCATCAGCTCCAGATACGACGACGTGTGCTATTTAATGCGAGCTCCCAGCTTTCGTTGACTCCAATAAACATTTGAGATGAAATAACTTTTAAAATAATAATGATGTTTAGTTTGTGCTTATATATTGTTCAAGCCGAGTCTACTCTATGCAATATTTAGGGTTAAGGAGGGTGTGTCGAATCCGATAATACAAGTTTGGAAATGTAGACCTTAAAAGAAGGAGGGTTGGGTAGAAACTTTTGGGGCGCTTGATATTCATAGATAGCTGTTTATACAGGATAATAGCAAATATCTGTGCAGATGAATAGAAAATAATGAGTTTTTAAAAAAAGATTATAAATATTTCCCATCATGTTCGCCTTCTACTATAAATATAAGCACACAGATGCGTATTTTTTTTGAAGAGCACTAAAGATTGTATCAAAAGGCATTCGTTAATAGTTGAAGTGCACAAACACAAGGAGCAAATTATAAATGTAAAAGATTGTATTTAGATCCGCTATGTAGCGAGTTACACTCGCTTGACACTCTTGAATGAACGGCCACCATTTATGCACTCTCAGGACGAAACAATGATATCCTCGCTGTCATCTCGGAAATTCTATAAATGTGTTTCTGCATTCGTTAACCCCACTTTATACACACAACTTCACCTGCACGTCCCGATACATCCCATAGGCGTGCCAACATTATTTTTTAGCAAAAAATATGGAATTTTAATCTTTCCAAAAGCTTGCCTTGTCATCGCGTCGAGCATTGTAAATCACAAACTTAACACAGCAAGACTAAGTAGGTTACTTTAAACTATGTTCAAATACTATTCATTAGTTGAGCCTTTTCCTAATTGTCGATCAAGGATCACGTAACCAATGGATTTCAGTTCAAGTATATTACACTGTTTCCAAATATTTTCAAATATTATGGTTCTGCAATGATAAAGGGTTCAGACCTAGGACTGCTAGGTCGGACCTTTTGATAAAAATGCTGGACACGCTACATTACTTATTGAGGATTTTGTGTCTCAAAAATAAAGCTTTTTTGATTATTACCATAAATCTTGTTAAATTCTATGGAATATAAATAAAATCGAATGCCAAGTTAGTATATGTACTTTATCAATCAGTCAAATAAAGTCACCAATCGAAATTAAAATCCAGATAAACATTATATAAGCCTGCAATAGACAATAGACAGTCGGACTCCGTTTATTTTGTCCAGAGTCGTGATCAAAAAAAGCTTTACAGCATCCGGCTCTATCTAGACATCTGGCAAAGTTATCCAGGTCAATTACTTTTACCATATGTGAGGATGATGATCTGGTGACTGCGCATATGTAGATGATCTGAGATTGGAAGTTTGATTTAAAAAATATTGGAAAGCCTATGCGCATCTTGAGCTAGAGGTTAAAATAAACCGTTTAAATAAACCACACGAGAGAAACGTATTGCAGAATTAGATAGACATTGCAAGGGTTAACTTGATAGAATTTCTGTAACGACGGCTATGTCAGGAATCGTGCTCCTGCATGTTGTTTCTGAGTGCAGTAGATGGTATTTTCATTTATTCGTTTTGTTCAGGTTTTCAGGTCTTTAGGGAATGAAATTATATTTGTTTTTGGCCAACAAAAGATGTGTCCCATGTGTAACAAACATTTTTTTGATATGTAAATCTAGCTCAAGAGTAATTGGAAGGTTAGCAAACTTGGACAAAGAAACGAAGTATGCTACCTACCCAAGTTGCAGCAAAAAAAATCATCTATACTACTTTTCACGTTATTAGGTTATAATGAAGACAAAAAACTCCTTGGAGCCCATGGATTTGAAGTGTTTCTATTATGATTTATTTTGACTACATGGTTTAGTGAGAAGAATGAAGTTTCTGCTTATAAAAAACCCTTCATCTTCATTACGAAGTATTATACATATATATATTAAGATTAACCAACTTGGTTGAAATAATTGCTGGAGAAACTTTTTAGAAAGTTATTTCAGGCTATTAGGAAGGGGACATATTTTCTGAAAGTTGCTCGTTATTCTAGTTTAGTTTTTGTTCAACTTTTCCTCTAAGGAAACTTTATTGAAATGGAATATGGAAACTACTTTTAGTATGTTCTTAAAGCTTATAAAACCGTTCGCTTAATATTCGCTAAAAGTTACAAAAATCACTTCAATGATAAGGGAAATTATGAATTCCCTTTATTAAATAATATTCTTGTAAAATAGATATCGCAGAATAATAATTATTCTAACGCTTCATGAGTTTTGAAAAATATTTTTCAAAGATACTGATCGTTCAAGTAAGAAGCAACAACTACTTCCAGGGCTATAGGCACCGACGGATATTGAATTACACTTCAAAGTCAAACAATATATTTAACACCATTAGAAGGGACAGTATAACTTGTAGACCGGCTTAGGTGTATTTGCGCTTCATCAGTACAAGGTATATGTTATCCGTCCGCGAACTAAAAGCCCAATCACCGACTAAAGAAAACCATAATATCACAATCAATACAAGTCTTCCAGTAACAGAAGTGTAAAAGTTGTGACAGTAGCGACATCTTCACCTCCAGCCGCAACAACAACAAAACACGTGGTATCAAGACATTAAAGTATTATTACAGTTTCCTGTAATATTGCAGTGCCCAGGCACTTGTACTGATTCTTTCTACCACATGTTATCTACTTCTATTCCAGAAGCTTCGTGTCTTCTATATAGGCCACCTGCTTATCTGGAGGGATCTTCTGTAGTTGTGATGATTGTATTATTTCCACTCCAAAGTGTATCCGTCTGAGTACTTGTAAGTTCTCACAGAAGCAGAGTATGTGAGTGGGTGTTTTATCGTAGAGTTCACATTTTCTGCACATAAGCTCACTAACTTCGCCCATCCTGTGCAGATACTTCCTCAGGGTACAGTGTCCAGTCACTAGGTCGGTAACTGACTTCAAATTTCTCTCACCCAGTTTCAACAGCCTGGTCTGGAGAGTTCCTTGTCTACTTCAATCAATCAGTATACTCTTAGTATGGAGGTGTCGTTGTGTCAGCCTCCATTTGAGTTGGTGACTTCCCCTCTTACGTAATCCACAAAGTGGCTCCGGGCCTGTGAAGGCTCCTTTAGAACCTTAGCTGGTCTGCCATTTCATGTTCTGCCATTCCCTCATGTGCCAGCACTGCCAGCACCCATATTAGAGACACTTTGTTGTCTCTTGACAGCATGTTAAGGGATTCTTTACAGTTTCTTACCAGTCTAGACCTAATTGTTGGAGAGCTTTGCTGTCAGTGAATGTTCCAATTTTTTGTCCGGTGAATCCTCTTTTGATGTTGTCATCAAAGCAGGCTATAGCGCAGTCGCGTAGCTGGGGAGGGTTTTGGTTTTTTTCATCTGATAGGTTTAGAAGGGGAAAGCTTTATTAAAGGCACCGCCTAGGGAAAAAAAACGAGTGCCACGACCTAAAGCAATTTTTCAAGTTCAAGAAATAATGTTAAGTTTTTTTTAATTACTTGTTTGACTTGGCTACATCTAAAAGTATTTCTAAACATCGTTTTTCGTTTCGCCTACTTCTGCTGAAATGGTTATAACCATGTATATATATATATATTTTCAAAGAAGCCTTTCCTTCGCCGGCACCACCTCAGCCTCTTGGGCTTATTGTGGATTCTCCCAACATTCTGACTACAGCCTATTCTGCTAATCCGTTCCCTGTATTAGCTCATACAGGTTCTTTACTGGTTGGTTGTAGAAGTCTTCTGGAGTCATTTGGGGTCTTCCATTCAGTTTTTGCCTCCTGTGGTCCAGCGTCTCACAGTTGCATAATAGGTGCAGAGCTGTTTCAGTATCCTTTTTGCATCTCCTGCATGTGAGGTCTCCGTTATACAACCCTATTTTGTTCAGGTGCTCCTTTGTGGGAAAGTGTCCCGTAAGTAGCCCCGTGATGGTGCGTAATTTGTTCCTGCTCATTGAGAGCAGTTCTTTTGCTACTTTTTTTGATAGTTCTTTTATAAATTTCTTTCGATGTGTTTGCCTGGGCGTATTCTTCCAGAGTTTTATGGATTGTTCTTTTACCCACCCTTCTAGCCATGATCTAGAGGAGCATCTGGGGATGCCCACAGATGGTTCGGGTCCGTGTATCAGTGTTGACGATCCTGCTGTTGCAAGTTCGTCAGCTTTTCCATTGCCAGCGATTCCTTTGTGACCTAGGACCCACTTCAGTGTTACACTGTTCCGAGGCGCCAGTCTTCTAAGTTCTGTATATTAATTTGGGAGCACCTATTTTAATAAGTGATAGATAATAATTGAAAATTGAAGCTTTTATTAAAACAGAAAATCAATCTCACAAAAGTAAATTTAACCTTTTCAGCTAAATTATTCACAATAATTGTTGAGGAATGTATTTCTATTGCCACATCCCGATGAATACTCATATTGCGGCAGTATGCTAATAAAAAATTATTGTACCTTTATTGTATTTTCTACGGGGAGGGTTTGAACCCCCAACCCACACCCCTTATATACGTCCCTGCTATAGCGGCAATCGTCTCTGCTTGAAATACGGTTGTGTATTGACCAAGTCAAAACTAAATGTTAAAAAAACAGAGGCTATGATACTTACTACACCTTTTAAATACAGAGAAATCAATTTAAAGCAAATTGAAATAAAAATTGATAATGACAAAATTGAGTT
>CAJUYI010000947.1:51617-80033 GCA_910591695.1 Galerucella pusilla | reverse complement strand
CCTTCTCATCTCAACGCACTAATACAAGGTGAATTGAATGGCCAATTTCCTAACAAGTGGATAGGAAAAGAAGGACCAATTAATTGGCCAGCTAGATCATCAGAGTTGAGTGAAGTGGACTTTTTCTTATAAGGCTCAATCAGACATCCAGTGTCCCGTGAACCTCCAACAACAATTGATGACATTAGAGTCAGAATTACAAACGCATTTCATAATGTTACGCCACAAATGCTTACAAACGTATGTAGATCATTCGAAAACCGTACTCAAGCCTGTGTTGACGTGGTGGGAGGTCTTTTCGAACACCTACAATAAAAATAACAATTGTTTTATCTTATGCCTTATTCAATTGTTTTTTTGTTTGTTGATAAGTGGAAATAGTGAAGTACATTCAAATAATGAATTTAATTCTGGAAATATTCCTTTTTCCAATGAAATATCTCCAAAACTATTGACTTTAGGTATAGGAAGTACTTATTAAACATTAAACTGTAGTTTATAATGGCTATATAAAATACAGGTTGATGCATTCGAAAAACTGAGCGACTAATGAATTTGTGTTTTGACGTACCGTGCACTAAATTTAAACAGTATTAGCGAAATCAATCATTTTCATGAAATTTGCCAATCACTTGAAAAACTGTGGCTACAACTCATCATTGCTCTTGTACCCCTTTTCTTCCATACAAGACGTTGAAGTTGCTACGATTTTCATAGAAATTTGGTAATAGCTTTTTCAATACCCTGTATAATACACAACACCGTTGTATGCTTGGAACGAGGGAGTGAAGTGATTTTCAAATTTGAAATAAAACATTTGAAGAAACATATGTTTAGTGCGGTTGTATACTTATAACTTATTTCAAAATGTGAAGCTTACAGCTGATTCCTATTTTTGTGAATAACTTTTTTTGGTATACCCTATAATAACAGATATAAAAGACACAAAAGTGGATCACACTGTAGGGTAACCTGGAAAATGAATTATTCGGCTTTTCCACACTATAAAATAATTACATCCGATTGATTTTTTCTGGAAAATTCTGGATTGACTCTAGTTCAATCAATAGACGTGTTAAGTTAGTTGAGCTTCGTGGATATTTATATTTTGATATCATGCTTAGTAAATATACAGTGCTGGTCGAAAGTCCCCGTATGTTTTGAACAGTTATGCAGGGCAATTTCAGCCAGTGTTGCCAGTCCTAGTACTTTCGTACTAGATCTGGTACCTTTTCACTCTGTCTAGTACGCCAGTACGCCGATCGCAACATTCGTACGTTTTCTACGTTTTGGTTGGGAATATCGAACTGAAAAATATCATTAACGAAGTGAACCAGAGAAAAGATCAACGCGCAATATAAGTGCAATTCGTCCATCCATACATAGTTTTGTGTTTTGTGCGTAAGTTTTCCATGCGTTCTTATTGACTGTCATTGGTCATCGCTCGCTCGAGTCATGATAACTGATAACTGTCGTGTCGTCTGTCATATGTCTGTATTGTCTATCTGTATTTGAATCATTTATACATATACATATATGAAATAAATATAAATAGTTCAATAATGGAAAGGTATAATATAATACATATTTTATAATAAGCCTTAGTTACATTACCTGTTATAATATTTTAGGTACTTATTTCAATTACCACCAAAACAAGCTACTTTTGTTCTCGAGAGTCCCGATACTACGGATGTGAGTCTGGAAGAACTTGCCCCTGCTTCAACTTCAGAACTTCCACAAGAAGAAGGGAAGACGATTGACATGGATAATAAAACTGATAAAGAGGAATCCAAAAAACTCAAAAAGAATTACCTACAGAAATATAATAAAACTTGGGAGAAAAGATTTCCTTGGTTGGTATTAAAAGGCGAAAGATAAATATCATGCAAATGTTGCAATACGATTATAACATGCAATTTAAATCACATAAAACGACATGAAAATACCTTGAAACATAAAAAACTTCTTAACAAATCTATTGGCACCCCAAAATTACCATCACTTCAAGAAGTGAAGAAAGTAAATACATTGAATAAAAAAACTCAAATAGCAGAATATAAATTATTGATGTTCTTACAGGAACATAATCTTCCCTTTTTATTGATGGACCATTTACCTAAAATGTTGTGTTCTGCATTTCCTGATTCAGATATTATCAAAAATTTGAAATGTTCAAGAACAAAAGCTACTGAAATTACAAAAGACTGTCTGTCTAGAGAAGCTTTGGAAGAAATTTCAGCTGAAACACAGAATAGTTTTTATTCATTGATTGTAGATGAAACCACTGATATTTCAACAAAGAAATCACTTGCTATTGTAATTCGTTACCACAATGGAACTTGTGTAAGAGATAGATTTTTATGTCTAGCGCAAGTGAACTCATGTACTGCTGAAAGTTTATTCAAGACTGTGTGTGATGTTTTAAGTAGAAATAAAATTCCACTTAAAAATCTAGTGGGTTTTGCAGCAGATAATGCCAATGTGATGATGGGCAATAAAACTGGCTTAAAAGCTCGGTTCAAGGAAGTGAACTCAAATATATTTGTAATGGGATGTGTTTGTCACTCATTTGCCTTGTGCTCATCTGCAGCTTGCTTGAAATTACCTAGAAGTTTGGAGGAGTTTATAAGACAGATATACAATCATTTTGCAAATAGCAGCAAGAGAATGGAAGACCTACATCAATTCCAAAGTTTCTTGAATTTGAAACCACATAAGATGCTACATCCAGCTCAAACCCGATGGCTCTCCTTACAAGTAAGAATGAATGAAAAATATATTTTACAAACAATTCACTATTTTTTCACTTTCAGGCTGTGGTAGATAGAGTTCTCCTATCCTGGGATGCTTTAAAACTATACTTCACAAGTGCTGTGGTAATAGATGGTCTTCGTAGTAATCAAACAATATTGGATAGTTTAAACACACCAATAGTTAAAATTTATTTACTGTTCTTGGCATACATTTTGAATATTGTGAATAAATTAAATCTTGAATTTCAAAGTGAAAAACCCAAAATACATATTCTGGCACAAAGATTTTCAGAATTATTCAGAACAATTTTGAGAAATTATATTAATGTTTCACATTTAAATGAAACAGAGCTCAGTAATATCTCTCCAAGTAATCCTGAACATTTTTTGCCAATTGAGAATATGTATTTTGGGGCAAAAGTTCAACTAGAGATTCAAGATGTTAGCGATCCTCAAGAAGTTCAAAAGTTTCAAGTTAATGCCCTAGCATTCTATGTGGAATTATGTTGCCAAATTAAAAATAGGTTCAATTTCAAGGAACCTGTTTTGGCATTTTTATCAAACTTTGCAGTCAGTCAGGCTATTTCTGGTAAGGTATTGAGCATTACAGAAGTAACCAAATTTTTTCCACAGGTAAATTTAGACTTGGAAAATCTAAATTCAGAATGAAGATATTTAGCAGATGCCACTGATATTAAACAATATAGCAGTCTAGATTTTGAAGAATTTTGGTACAAAATTTTTATATGCAAAAACGGTATGGATCTACCAATGTTTCCAAATTTGAGTAAGGTCGTCAAATGCATTATGAGTTTACCTCATTCTTCAGCATGTGCTGAACGTATTTTTTCCCAATTAAATTTACTCAAGACCAAAGTTAGAAACAGACTGGAGGTTGATACATGTGATGCAATATTACATGCTAAAGATTTGATGGGAAATTACAATTGTACCAATTGGCAACCTTCAGCATCCTTGCTGCTCAAGAAACCAAAGTATGATTTCACCAAAAATACATGATTTTTTTAAGTTACCATTGAGTTGTTTACCATAATAATATGTTTTTGTTTGTTCCTATTTTTCAGTCTTATATGTGATATACCTTTGTGATATGGTATGGAATACAATTATTTATTTTGTTTTGTTTCAGAATGTTTTTTTTTCATATGATATATTACTGTTCAAGTTCAGTAAATAAATTTGTATTAATTTTTTGTCATTGTTTATTTACCCCCTCACTTGGAATTTGAGATGAAGATTTAAACCAGCTCCTAAATGCCATGGGAGAATCCTTCTATTGCGCATGCGCTCTGTAAATTTATCCTTTCAACGATCACAAAAATAATATGTCCCATGTACCGGAATAAACGTCTGCCAGTATTAACATAAATTTGATGTTTTCGTGAATGTTGACTGAAATAACCTCAAAACTACTCACATGCTAATATAAAGATTCACCCTTGGTATTTAGGACTTTGGAAGCTCGTACATTTTAAACTAGTACCTTTCACGAAAAACTAGTACTTTTTCGATGATTTTCTAGTACATTTTGAGTTGCAGAGCTGGTAACACTGATTTCAGCTGACATTCGAACCAGTACAACGTCACTAGGAATTAGTATTTGAAAATTGGTTAATGGAATAAGGAAGTATACTTTTATCAATTATGTACTTTATCTATCAAAAATGAGAATTAATATGGCAATTGTGAATACCTATCGAACGGGATGTCACTGCACTGTCACGTATAGTTAACAAGCCATTCTCTTCATTTACACCCTCCAAAGTCCATTATTGTAAGTATAATCCTTCCGAAAGCTTGAGAAAAGAGGTCAATTTTTCAGCGCCACATATGAATTTCCAGGTATCTGTTGATCAGTACCTATGCGAAACAGTTTTTAAATTTCTTTTCCAATATAACAGTTTCGTGTATTTTGGAAAAGCCCTCCGCCGAACTATAACTTGAACGATTAAACTTTTCAAAAACTAATATTTCCGTTATTCTCCACAGGACTTTTCTCCTTCTCCCATATGGACTTCGAGGCAGACAGAGATCCAAGTCCCGGGGGAGATCCTTCACTAGCCGATATGACACGCTCAGCTCTTTCCATACTACTTAAAAATCCCAAAGGATTTCTCTTAGTTGTGGAAGGTGAGTCAATGTTTCTGCTTCCATGATATTAAATGATCAATTTTCGGAATATTGAATAGATACGGCTTTTACTCAATGAATATTCATACTGACCTATGAAATAAAACAATTTAATCGGTTCAAAACTTCATTTCATTCTTACTGATATTCAATTTAAATTTGTGACCCTTTTGGCTAACACAGTAGCTTTATAAAAAGAGACAAGGTATAATGAAAACTCAGCCAATAAATTTAAAAAGGAAATAAAGTTAGCAGTAGATAGCTTTTCCTTCAGAATTCTGAAAACTCTCATTGACATCATTGTTAAATGTTGTTAATTTATTTTAAATTGAAAACTCAACGGAATTGATCAAAAATATTCGAGTTATAATGCTACCTCATAATTCTGAATTCATATGGTTCGATGTAACAAATCTATTCCCTAGCATACCTCCCAAGGCCACTTCACATCTTGTTGATATCTTGATCACGTACAATAGTTTTAATCCCGTAATTCATTCTGATATCATAGCTTGTGTGTGTTTAAATCAAAATTATTTTAATTTCAATGTAGAGATTCATAGCAGTTAAAATGGTTTGATTATTGGCAACTCCCTCAGTCTCCTACTGGCAGAAAGGATCCTGTAACATTTTATAGGTAATCCTGGCTCTCGTACGATTTTCGATTTTTTTGATATGTTGTAGTCTTAATGATAACTAAGAAATCGTGATGGGCTGAAACTGTGCAGGCCCTCTGGTTTGGCGGTGGTGGCGTCTTGAAGTTGCGTCCTGAGCATAACATTTTGCCTCCTAGCACTATAAATCTCGCAATAATAGCAAATGTCTTGTATGTCGGGGGCTCATGAGGAGGTCTGCTACACTTCTGTGCCATCATAATCGCAATTTCTCCAGAGGGTTCCTCCGCAATGGTCAATTTGTTAGGCCGATGTTTTAAGCGCAGGCAATTCTAGGAAAATCAGAGAGAACCGCAAATACTTTTCAAATGACCATTCCTTGACTCTACAATCCAACGATTTTTTGTTATTATCCTTGACCTGTTGGCTCCTTCTGTAGAAAATTGACGTTGACTTCTCGGTAAGAATGGTGGCATTTGAATGTTGAGATCGAGATTTTCTAAGAATTCCGCCGAGTCCCTATATCCACGATCGTCATTAAAAATGTCACCATGGTTTAACCAGGCTCTCAGGCTCTGTTAATTTTCAACACGCATGTCGTGCATAAGTATGGATGCATCATTATTTCGCCCATCGGAGAAGTAAGCACTTCCATAGGTTTGTCGTTCGGATTTCCATCCAATTCGATGATGGATATTATTCTCCTTTCACAATTCAGAGTCTATGAGCTGGCGTTAGGGGCAGTTCGTTCAGCTCGAATCTATGTCTGTGTTGTTTGTGTCGCCAGCTCTCCCCTCCGTATACGAATGTCCACAACCATATTCTCATCAAGAACTAGCCTACCGACAAAGCGGTTTGTATTGCAAACGAAGCAATTTTCCATTTCAGGTAGCGCTCTGGTGCACACTTAGAGCCACAAATATACTTTATATCGTGAATGCGAAAGTCTGCGTCTGTCACGGGTGATGGCTCTTCAGACAAATATCTATCCGAAATACCAGATTTTTCATGAGGTATCTACTACTAGAGATGGGTGCGTGGGATCAAGAAAATGTTAAAAAGTCTTTTGGGGCTCACTCGTGAGGAATTTGGGATGGATCCAACTAACCTACCTAACGTGATTGTTGATGATTTTGTTCGGTTTCATTGCTTCCGCTTGATGTTTAAACATCGGCCTAACAAATTGACCATTGCGGAGGCACCCTCTGGAGAAATTGCTATTCTGATGGCACACCTCCTCATGAGCCCCCGACATGCAAGACATTTGCTATTATTGCGAGATTCATAGTGCTAGGAGGCAAAATGTTATGCTCAGGACGCAACTTCTAGACGCCACCACCGCCAAACCAGAGGGCCCGCACAGTTTCAACCCATCACGGTCTTTTAGTTATCATTAAGACTACAACATATCAAAAAAATCGGAAATCGTACGAGAACCAGGATTACCTATAAAATGGTACAGTTATGGTGGATTGAAAGTCCTTTTGTACTTTTCTATTTAATATAATATCTATCTTTGCAAACACTACATTGGTACATAAATAACTGTTACTGTAAACATCAAGTTGATGTTTCGGCACAAAGTCTAATTATATTCTACCTATATTATTGGAAGACCATCTATAAGTAATTTATTATAGTGTTGAATAAAGTCACGTACCTATAATACTCGTGTCTATGTTTATTAAGTAATCTAAATATATTTTTATTTAATTGTCAAGTCAGCTAACTGTTGAAATTAGTACAATGATCTACAGGGTGTCTACATGCCCACCCTTTGAAAGACAAAATTACAGGGTGATCAAACCTGGAATATCGTCTCTCAACTAACGCTGATATCTCAATTCAAACACTATTAATGTGGGTAAGTGATTATTTGCTGACACAATATATCATATTGCGTAATAAGATACTATCTTGAATTTGACTCAAAAAATGGTAAGCAAATGATTAGGCAATTTAACTACTTATTACTTTTAGATGATCTTTGCATTTAAAAAAGATTAGAAATATATTGTATTCAAGTAAATTCTATAAATAGATAAAAATAGGTGTATTATTACTACAGAGAAGAATATAAACAATATAAATACAAATATATAACATATGTTGATTTTTGGATACCCAATAACCTATAACATAAATGAGAATTGTACATCAGCACTAATAATAAAAGTATTGAAATCGAAATATTGTGGAAAAAAAAGATAAGGAAATTATCCATTATGTGTTACCTTTCCTAACTACTACTTTGCTCAATAAATAATTGCAATCTGTTTTCCACAAACTACCAATGTCTTATTTATCTTGTTAATTTATTTAATTTGATTAAAAATTACTTTAAAAATATTTGTGCATTTTGTCAACTGTTTTTCATAATTCCTGCCCAAAAATATTAATTCAAATTATTACATCTTTTTTGCCTTTATTTTGCGTGTCAGACATAATTGTACTCCACCTGTATTTTCAAAAATACCTTCTTTTCTATATTTTCGTATCTCTGTGCATTTTTATTCATAACTTTATTAACATTGTTTAAACTGACGACCTATGCAGTCGATACAGCGCTTGTCCCTCAGGTCAAGGTTGTCATTATCAGTTAACAACATTTTTCCGTTATCACTATTTCACCTTTCGTTCCACGATCATTCGTAATAATGCAGAATTCTTAAAGGGTGAAACTTACGTTCCCTTATTTCATATTAAAAAAAAAAATTTTATACTGACATTCCGCTATAAAGACTTTATTCTCATCTATAAGTTCTATTGAACCATATTAAAAAAAAGAAAATTGAAAAACAGGAATTAGTCGAACATGTTGTTCAAAAGAAAATTAAATATTATTGATCAAAAATCGATAACATTATTAAATAATAAAGTATCTGGCACACATAACAAAAAAATTACTTACTCAAAATAATATATACCTATATATATAAACAAAAATAACGTAAGTATTATAAGTAAAAGATTAGAAATAGAAAGAAAAAATTATTTATTAATTGGGTTGAAGTTATTGGAAAAAAATGGTTCTGCTGATAAAAATAAAAAAACTTACTAACCATGATAATTACAATTTAGGACATTGTATGAAAGTATGAAAGAAAAAACTGAAATAAACTCATGAAAACAAATTAAAACAAATAATGAGCTTTCCAAAAACTAACTATATAACTATCTTCTTTCTTCTTCCTAATTGGACCAACTCCATTTTTGATAACCATAAAACACTTATTCTTCTTCCAGTATATCCATAAAATGATTCCATAATAATATAAATTTAATAAATAATAATTGCTTAAATTCCATAATATCTTAATATTCCATCAATAGTGCCTATCCATAAAACTAATTCCATAAACTTATCCATATTCCATTATTAGTAATTTTGTAGATGTATAATTAAATCTACCATATTATTAGCTACCATATTTCCATTATCCATATAAATTTCCCATTATAATTATGTAAAACTAAATCAATTTACCATGCTTTTCCATTTTTCTTCCATACCACCTTCCATGAAATAAAATGGAAGTTATCTAATTTTTTCTCATTGCCCAAAAGGGCCCATCCATTTAATCGGTTCCAATCCTGGCAGGATCGCCATATGGTGGATTAAAAGTTCTTTTGTACTTTTCTATTTAATTTAATATCTATCTATGCAAATACTACCTTGGTACATAAATAACTGTTACTGTAAACATCGAGTTGATGTTTCAGCACAAAGTCTAATTATATTCTACCTATATTATTGGAAGACCATCTATAAGTAATTTATTATAGTTTTGAATTAAGTCACGTACCTATAATACTCGTGTCTATGTTTATTAAGTAATCTAAATATATTTTTATTTAATTGTTAAGTCAGCTAACTGTTGAAATCAGTACAATGATCTACAGGGTGTCTACACAGTGTCCTTTTCATGTATAATATAAAAAAAATAATTCCCAAACTCCCCTGGCGCATATATGTAGACGATATTCAAGCTAGCTTCATTACCTACATTAACTCAATTCATAACAATTTATAGCTCCCGCCCTGATAAACTAGAAGACTTAAAGTCCCTCCACTCAGAACTCTGTATACTCTTAGAATCGGCCCATCTTCCATTGCATTAATGGAACTTAAATTTAAGTAAATTTCTTGGAACAATAAATTATTCTTCAACAAACACCTCTCTTTTCAAATGAAACATAAGTTTCAGCCAAAGTGTCAGGACTCTCCTGGAATCAATTCACGATTTCAATGCCTCAAACCGAAGAAATAAAAATTCTCCCAAAACGAGAAGTTCTGTGAAAAAAAGCACAGTTATATGACCTCTTAGGATACATTGGACTGGTAGTTCACATTACAAAGTTAATTATGCAAAAACTCTCTGAGAGCATCATTAAGGAATGGAATGTTTTTTACAACCATATATCTGGTCTAAAAAAAACTCCGAGATACCTATTAAACTCTCCCCCTTCTTCATAAAAATCCATTTATTTGGGTACTCAGACGCCAGTCTTGTGGCATTTATGACCTGTGTTTACTTAAGACCAATTTACAATGACAACTTGATCTCCTGTCGTCTTATAGCTTCAAAGAGCCGTGTAGCACCCTTTAACACAACTATAGATCACCAGACCAAAGACGCATATGTTATTATGGGTTCAACCACTACACTGTATATCCAGTGTATCATTCGCTGACTCAACCCCCATGTTTTACCTACCACAAGTTCGTCTTGCCATCATTAATGTGGTTTCCGATCTTGTTGCTACTTTTTCCATTTGTTTGGTTCATGTTAATATCGAGTCAAGCTAATGCCTTGAGGTTTAAAGAAATAAGTTTAGGGTATCGAATGTTTCCAATGAAAAAGGTGGGGGAGCAAGTCGATGCTTTCCCATTTTAAAGTACGGTATAACCACATATACCACACGGAGAAACTCTCCTCCATGTCAAATAGCCTCGGACCGTTAACAATCCTGCTCTCGTACATAAGAACATACAGAGAAGCTAGAGAATCGAAATACAACACTATTTTGGCCAAGTTAAAGCACTCGAACATTACCGAACCACAACAAATTGTTATACAAATCTCTCATTCTACTGCTGGAACAAAATTACCTCTCATGATTGTATAAAAATTTTTTGGAGACTAAAAAATTACCGGTGTTCTGAAAAGTGGGGGTGAATAGGGTCGACAGGCCGAGGACGTACAAACCAGACCCATATGGGAAACGCCATAAAAAGTATGATGTGCAAGTAATTAATCAGACGAGGGATGTTGTCATCGCTGGGAGAATGTCTATTCGAGAAGCATCAAGACATGATAATATTCCGTATAGTGTTCTACAGAGGCGTATCAAAAATAATAATCCTAAGAAACAGGGTGGTCAGACCACGTTCTAATCCACCGAAGAGGCTATACTGGTTGAAAAAATAGGACTTTGTGCAGAATAGGGCTATCCACTGGATCTGTATGGTTAACGCAGAATTGTAAAATCATATTTGGACTGAAAGGATAGAACTGTACAAAATTTCAAGGATAACTAACCAGGTAGGGAATTTGCACACATAAAGATACACTTGCAGTTCGAATTTGCCAGAATATCAAGCGGTCTAGATCATCTGTCTCTCCTCAAGGTATTGATGAACATTTTGATAATTTGGGGAAAACCCTGACTGATGTTCTACCCTGCAATATAATTGATTATGATGAAACCGATTTAACCAATGTTCCGGGAAGGAAGAAGATTATTGCAAAACGCGGCTGCAAGTATCCTGAAAGGATCATGAATCAAGCAAAATCATCAGTTTCAACAATGTTTGCTGCCTGCCATATCTATACAACCTGGATGCAAGGAGGTCCAAAAAACACTAGATACAATGTTACGGCTAGTGGTTGGTTTGATATGATAACTTTCACTGATTGGGTTAAGATTGTAGCTGTGCCTTATCTGAAGAAACTAGAAGGTCAGAAGATTTTGATAGGTGATAATTCATCATCATACATTGCTCCGGAGGCGATGAGCCTTTGCCAAGAAAATAGTGTTCGGGTTTGTATTTCTTCACAGCAATTCAACGCATCTCACCCAACCACTGGATATAGCTTTTTTTCGACCATTGATGATGTCGGATGACAGTACCGTCGACGAAAAAAGGTCAAGACATAAGTGATGAAAATACTGCACCTACTATTTATTCAAAGGTGACAAAATTTGGTAAAAAGTTCGACAATGTTTCTCCAGTATCTGAATCTGAGGTGGCTATAGGCGATTGGTTGGGAGCAGCCTATTTGAAATCTCTAGAACTTCTCGAGGTCCTGATCATCATTATTTCATTGGTGAGATAACAAATATAAAGAGAAATGGTTATTTTGAAGGAAAGTTTGTCAGACCGAAACAAACCAAAAATTTCTGCGGCTATATTTACACCTTTCCTGATGTTCCAGATGTGGACACTTTCCACTTCGAGAAAGTGGTTGGGAAACTTTCTCCGCCAGAAAATTACCTTAGAGGCCTTCTCAAATTTACTCTGAATGCCAAAGATTTAGAACAATAGTTTTTTCATTTATTCATTATCCACAGAATATACAAATTTGAGTTAGATATTTTTATACAATTATATAATACTTGTTATGTTTAAATGAAGTTTTTTATTTCACAATTGCCTTTTTAATTTTTTTAAAACTTTCTTTCTTGACCCGTTCCACCTACAAGGCGGTTGACAGGGTTTTTGATGCATTTCAAGCCTATGATCTACTTGACCCCACCTTTGAGGTGAATCGGGTCAGAGCATATAAAAAATATAACGATTCCAAATTTCAACAGAAGTGTGAATTGATGGGTGAACTCCAACCTACAAGTTAAGACTCAAATTTTGACATTCAAACCATTTTTTTACCCCTTACCAGATAAAAATTACAGCTGCATAAAGTTGAAAATTGACCCCATTCACACCGTTTTACAAATGAGTTAAGCAACTAGTCAGTCGGTCGTGAATTCATAACTTCAGTTGAACAGCATGTGGAAGCTCAGAAAAACCTCAACAGGCAATAAAACACTACATACCCTTGAAGATTTCTTGAAATTTATTGAAAGTAGATGTATAGGTTTATACCAGAAATATCAATATCAGGCATTCCTTTTCAGTCTAGAAAAAAAAATCTAAAATGTCTAGTGTTATGTTACACATAGCTCTGCTAATGAAAATTGTATTTTTCGCAATTTTAAAATTCATACCCTTTATACTTGCTTTAATTTCCAAAATTTGAATCATTAGGAGAAGACGGCATCCATAGAAAATCAAAACTTATGTGTGATCTATTTCAGCGACAACAATCGTGTATTTGATTGTACTTCACATAACTGTTTCAACTGTGAATAAAGACATATAGCATATTTTGTAACCAGATTATTCAAAATAACAAAAAAAAGTTTTATGAAACTAATAATCGGAACCCCAAGTTGAATACTTATTGATATACATTATTGATTGTCTAGTTATCATATTTTTTTCATTGTGTCAAATAGGGACCAAAAATTATTTTATTACTAGTCAATCTTGACAATGGTAGCTACCGAAACGTCGAAATAAAAAATAAAACACATTATTGTGGTTTGATTCCCAAAAAATGGAAGAAAAAAAATTGAATACTTTCAACCATAACAGAGTAGTACAAAATACAAATTCGAAGGAAAACTGTAAAAATTACAATACCATAATAAAACAGACAAAATCAAAATGCACCTCCTACATTACAAAGTCATAATGGTTATAGCAATTCAAGTAATCAGTTGTCACTGGAAAATGAGTCACCGTCACACACATCCTTTGCTACATATGCTCCAGCTGAAGTGATTTTATTAGCAATAGCCAAGATGACAGTCTACACTGGCAAACCCTTGCATGTGAAGGCATTGCTGGATTATTTTAACTAAATCACAGGTAAAGAAACTTGGACTCACTGCTAGAAAGCAAAATGTATGCATATCAGGAGTTCAAGGTATTGTAACTCACTCAAATAGGATTGCTTCCATAAACATACCCCCCATGTTCAATTAGCAGATCCTGATTTTGGCACACCTTCTCCAACAAATTTGTTGTTATGGGCAGATGTTTATTGTACCTAATTAAATGGAACTATAAAATGAAACCAGATAGCCGGATAATGTTCTGGCTCTACTAATACTCAGCTGGACTATTTAATAGCTGGTCTAATTGCTACTCAATACATCTCTGGCCATAAAAAAAAGTAATTTTAGAATTGACTCCTACCAATTTCGAATGTTTCTTAGGAATAGGAAAAAATCGTTGACCCCTCTGCAATTTAATGAAGAAATTTTGATCCTTTGGAAAAATCTCTTCCTCAACAGTTAGAATACTCCTATGATGAACAGTTTGTTGTAAATAACTTCATAAAAACCACGAAGATTCTTGAAAATGGACACTTCCAAGTAGACTTTCTCTTAAATCTCAAGAAGAACATCTTAAATCTTAAATTTTGCAAAATTTGTCCACTCTCGGGTACTAGTGGTTTAACGTTAAATGCAACAAATTGAATTGAATGTTTACCATGTTCAAACCGCAATCAGAAACGATCAGAAAATAGTCGACCATTGCAATAATTGATAGGAATTACGCGAAAGTAAACTCGTTGTTTGCTATGAACAGTTATTCCTATTTTCATATTAGAAGATTGCAAATCTTCAAGGGGCCCAGTATGTTACAGCTTGTTACACAGTCACAAAACTTTTTGCGAGGTTTTTCCCATAGCTATCTCAACACAATTAACAAAAGACACATAGCACGCCGGTCCCGTACACACACCGTTTTGGCCCCTCTGACTGTTTTTCAAGTGCAACAAATCTTTTCGAACCTTTTTTAACCTTCTCATTTGTTGAGAATGCTTTACTAAGAGCTTTCTCGCGAACTGAAAATTGGTGATTAAGGATCACAAGCTATAAAGAAATATTAGAACATATTTTCACAGACATGCTATTATGCCACTTTGTGAGTGATACCGTATATCTAAAATTTCCAATTTTCAATATATATTTTTTAATAGACAGTTGCTGAATTTTATATTGAAAATTCTATGTTAACATACCTAACTTTGAATTGAAAGTACTTTGTTAGGTCAATTAGTAGCAAGGTCGAGTTAATTGTCTTATTGTATACATGGTTCATGAATAACTGGATAAAAATATCCATTGTCGTGATTTATTTAAACGAAACTAGTTAATGTTTCATCTTCTATTCAAACCCACGACCAAAATTGTATTAATTTGTTTTTGTTGTGATTTTATTTCTCATTCATATTTTAGTTTATTCATACATTTTATTAAGTTTTTGTTGAGCTTCTTTTATTGAATGGTTTAAGAAAAGCAATAAAAAACAAGTGTTGTTCATTTTCCTTACTTCACTCTCTCACATGAGTAATCCCCACATTCGACAGAGTCGTTAAAAAACCTATTTAAGGAATAAACGTTTCTGTAGCGTGCTCTTCATTATATCCCATTCCTAGTGGTTATATTACAATCAGAAAAACATATTTTCCCATTCATTGAAAATATACTCTACTGGTCTACTGACCATGGAAAATTTTTTAATTTTAATCTTTATCTTGAATCACAAAATATAATTTTTTCCAAGTTGTCAAATTTTTAGATCAACATTTTTTGAGACATTAAATCATTCTTGATAACGGTAGCTGGAATGCTAGTGAAATGTTGAAATAGAAATGGGAGAAAAAACGTTATAACAAGCTGTGGATGAGGCCTTACATGCACAATAGGTTCTATCAAAGGGGCTGGATATAATATCAGACCTCCTACCATTATTCAATCTTAAGTCATTATGTTTTTATTTTTATTTCAAGGAGGTCGAATAGACCACGCTCATCACTACAATAATGCATTTAGAGCTTTGGATGAAACGCTTGCAATGGAAACAGCTCTTTTGGGAGCTCTGGCCCTTGTGAATCCAACTGAAACTCTCATTGTTGTCACCTCGGACCATTCTCACGTTTTGACAATGGGTGGACAAGCCACACCTAGAGGACATCCTATTTTAGGTAACCATTATATTTCTATTTTGCTTTTCTCTCATTCACAACTTTAAAAATTACCAATCTTGAGAAAATGTTCATTATTTAATCATTATATTTTTTCAACCTTTCAAAATGACTATGTTTGGTTTTGTATCATTCTGTTCACTGTTATTATTTATATCACTTCAGTAAAATAACTGAACATTTGAACAGTGGCCAATAATAAGAAATATTGAATATCTACAACGAAAACGCATCTCACCTATTTTTTTCCAAGGTTTTCAAGAATATTTCCATTTTTAAACGATTCTTATTAGGTAGAGCAGGAGTACCCTCCAGTTGCCGTCGAGTTCTC
Source organism: Galerucella pusilla (assembly GCA_910591695.1). Taxonomy (NCBI): domain Eukaryota; kingdom Metazoa; phylum Arthropoda; class Insecta; order Coleoptera; family Chrysomelidae; genus Galerucella; species Galerucella pusilla. The sequence continues at coordinate 64,117 of CAJUYI010000947.1, read as the reverse complement.
AAGCTGTCTATTCTGCAAAGCCAAGAAAGAAGTCTTTGGTCTGGAGTTAATTCATTAAAGCATTGAATGACGGGAGACAAGGGTATGGCTCTAGTTGGTGGAAAATTTGTGAAATAGAAGCAAGAATTCAATAAACAATTATTTTCAGACTGAAATGTTTCCTGTTCCATTAAAGCTGGCTACAGTGATTCCACTGTATAAGGGAGGAGATTGTGAAACTGCGTCAACCTTCAGGCCTATTTCATTGGTGTGATTCGAACTTTTTAACATTTAATGTCTCTAAAACTAATATAGTGTCATTTAGATGTGAGATGATAGATCATAATATATTTTTGGGTTCTGAGTCAAAACAAAGTCCACAGACAAACAAATTTTTGGTGTCATATATTGACAGTAAATTAAAGTTTGAGTCACATTATATTATATTATTTTAAATGGAAAACTCTCCAGTGCATGCTACGCATTGAAGACAGTATCTCGCGAGCTGGATACCTACTACAATGGCAAGCAATGTAAACTTTGCTCTCGTTAACTTGCTATTACGTTATGGTGTACGTATCTTTTTTTTTTCGGGCCGAGATAGGAAACTTGTTCGACTGGGTCCTCAAACAGTACCCAGACTGTGTTGGACTCATCCCCACGGAGATGCCTACCAACCAAACCCACCTCAAACTCGCCGTTACTTCCGCCTTGGAATCACTACCCCAGCATACGTCAAGACGGGTGGCGGTCCCTCACACACTCTCCATAATCTTCTTCCTTCTATCACTCCTACCTCTCTCATGCCATAGCGAGTCCTTCTCTTCCCTTTATCATGCTCTCTACTACGCCACTTATCTCCATCCATTCCTCCTCCACCTCAACATAATATCCACCATATTTTTCCAATACACCGCCTCTCCCAGTTTATTTCCTAACTTCTTTAAAACTTCCTCATTCTTCCAACATCTAAACACATGTCCCACATCATCCTCCACTTCACATATCTCGCACACTCCAGTTTATCTTTTCCCAATCTTGTGGAGGTAACCTACTCTCAACCCGTGCCCTGTGAGCACCTGCGTCAAGAAGTAGTTCACCTCTCCAAATTTCCGGTCTACCCAATTTCTCCTGCTCTCAATCGCTCCTTTTAGCGCGCCCTCATACTCATCCCACCTCTCCATTTCCTCATCCATCCATTCCTGTACTACCTCTCTGCTCGCACCCCTCCAGCGTTTCTGTCTGGCTCTAGCCATCAAGACCAATGAATAGGACCGTGACAGCACTGCTGCTGCCAGTCCACCCACTGTCCTGTGCGCCAGCACCACCCTCAGAAGTATTCCTCTCTGCACCCGCAGGAGTGGTCTAACCCTCGCATCCACCCCTGCTTTCTCACCCCACACTTCCGCGCCATACAGCGTAATCTGCTCTACCGTCCTACCAATTATCCTTCTCTTCCATTCTCCCGGTCCTTTCACATTACCCATCAATCTTCCCATCCACGCTGCCCTTGCTTTTGCCTTCTGTGCAGCCTTCAACATATGGGTTTTGAAGGATAATTGGCTATCCAACCACACCCCCAGATACTTCACCGCTTCCTCCATCCGAATTGTATTTCCCTTCACCATCACCCCCACCTCCCTTGCCTTGCTCCACCCCGTCACCAGTAACCCCACCGTCTTATCCTCAGCCACTTCCAGTCCACACCGCTCTATCTTCTCCACAATCTTCCTACACATCCTCTCCGCCTTTCTTTCTATCTCCACCTCTCCCTTTGTCGTACATACCAGACATACATCGTCCGCATACACCGTAATCTCACATCCCTCTTCACATGCTATCCCACAAACTTCATCAAACACACACTTCCAAAGCGTCGGTCCCAGAACCGAGCCCATACCTTCTCCCCCTAGTGTCCACTATCGCACAGGTAGTCCTCTACTAGATTATGGCGTATGTATCTGGGGTTTTTGTATAGACCAGTTATTTAATATGGTCTTCATCCTGCAGAAGCGAGCTGTTAGATTCTTGTGTCATATTGGGTGTGGAGTCTTGCAGGCCTTACATTGTCCAGCAAAAAAATTTCAACTTTGACCTGGGAGCAGTGTGCCTCATGCATCGGAAATTTGGATTGGAGATCGGCTCAGATCGTGCTTATGATAGTCGTGCACGTGCTTCTCATATAGTCGCCTTATCTATTCCCTTCTCTCTAATAAAAAATCTTTTATATACGATAGTAAAAGATTATTTAATCATTTGCCATTAAATATTAGGAAATAAATAACAAGATGCATTCTAGGAAAGAGGTGAAAAGATTGTTGACATCGAGTGCCTACCATAAAGTTTAGGAGTACTAATTCGATTATTTTGCATAGTGTTATGTTTCTTCAGGATTTAGCTATTCACCTTGTTGTTTTGTATATCCTGTATAATGTATAAATATTTCAAACTTTGTTCCTATAGATTGATCTGTTGAATTATTTTGTTGGTCTAATTGTTCTCAGGTTATGATGCTTGTTCTCAATTATGTGAAGCTTGAATTAATAAAGCTATTTTTGACTTTGACTTTGACATTGTTTTACTTTAGGTCCAGATAGTAAAGTTTCTGATGTGGATGGGCATCCTTATACAACTATTTTATACGGAAATGGTCCAGGATATGCTACTCCTAGAATAGTTCCTATGAATATCAGCTTAGCAACTGAGGATAAAAATCAAGTTCATGGATCGGCCGTGCCAAGACAATGGGCTACTCATGGCGGAGAAGACGTTCCAGTTTATGCTTTGGGGCCATTAGCTACTACACTGTTTACAGGTATCGTTAAGCTGTTTAAAAATTTCCACGAACAACAGAAATCAAAAAAGGTTTATAGTTGGGGATTGCTTTCCAATAATAACGTAAAAGTGCATTATCCGGCACCAGGCTCAACATTCAATGTCCCAACTATGGTAGGGCCTTATACAATTGGGTACTTTTAAATGTACTGCTCCTACGGATACCAACCCAATAGCATGAAATATAAGACATAACTAATGTATGCTTCAGTTAAACATCAGCACGGTACGAAGTTGTGCGACACTAAGTCATGTGACTTTGTGTCTTCAAAAAATATATTACCAAGAATAAAGTTGAAATAATAACTGATTTCTATATAGGGTTGGTGTCCGTTATTCCCCAGATCAATTTATTCGCAAACGCCTCTTAAATATCCGATCCCCTAATATTCATTTTAATCCGTAGCTAAAACGTGATACATTTTCCATTACAATAACATGGGATTTTAGCACAACCCTTTGCTCTGAAACGAATACAGCTGCACAAATATTCAATGCATGTTTTTATGCTTTCTCGATAAAATCTGCCCTTGAAAAGTTATTCAAAGATAAAGTTGTGCTCATTTTCAAATTCATATTTTTCAATTTTTCTCATAAAATTTCCTTTGGTTACAATAAAATTATAAAGTAACAGTGATTTGCCTTATATTCAAGTACTTCCATATAAATCTTTAGATTTATTTATTTTTCACTCTCACGCCATTAGCGAGCGATATGTTATAACTTCAAGTTATACTGAAATCCATTGTGTTAAAATTGTTTGTTTAATTTGATCTCATTAAATTTATTGGACTGATAAATTCATCTGTGTTTAGAAAATCCAATCCGTGGATTAAGAAAGCAAGCTATGGAGTAACGTATTCAGCACTGGATAACATCTACAAACTTGGAAGCGATTGCTAACAAAATTCACGACACAAACTCTATCCCCTCTGCAATAAATCTCCTAACAGCACCCCAACTTAACAAACTATATTACATGGAATCATAAAACAAACAGTTGATCATTACAACATTGCTTTATTAAATGACGGAAGAGCTACCAGATTTGAAGTTCAAGGATACTTTTTCCCATTTATTGTTCTATCAATTTGTAATCCAGTTTTGTAACTATCACAACATGTGATAGAATAGCAACAACGATCGCTATCCCAACATTAAATATAATAACACCATCTGCACTAGTGCTGATCTCGTCTTTCCTACATCGAATTTAAAAAATTCATACTGGAATTATTTCTTCTTTCCAATTGAAGAGAATTAAGAACACTGTACAGCTTCTACTAATATAGACAAATCAATGGGAAATTTCACAAAAATCATCACCCTTTCGTCAACTATATCAATAGGTAAAGTCAACTATAATCATAAAAATCTTCAATCCGTCCTATGTTGGAACGATAGCCCTCAATATGTGCGGAAGAATGTTCGGGAAGAACCATATTCATATTCCTCAAGCATTTCCCGAAATAAACCCACCAAAATCTGCGCAAAGCATCATTAGTCGATTATGGAGTCGGTTTAGAGACACTTGGAGTCCAGCCAAGCAGCATCCAGGAGGTGATCGTTTTATAACCGCAGCTCATGAGCGGTATTTAGTTTTAACCGCTAGGAGAAATCCCACAATCACAGCATCCGAATTGGTTAATGAATTACAGCGTGCATATAATGTGACAATTGGCTGTAATATGATGGGGAATCGTCTCCATAAAGTCAATATTCGTAGTCGGCAACCACTGAGACGTCCACCTCTGTCTAGAGGTGATCGCCCTGCATGATCAATCTGAATTGGGATGACAATGACTGGGCTACAGTTTTATTCACCGATGAGTCTAGATTTGAATTCCGTCCAGGACCAGTATTCTTGAATAAGTGAAGTGAATACTGATGTGAATGTGTGATGTGAACGATCCCTTCATGTTTTGACAAAAAAAAAACGTATTCTCTAGCAATCAGTGTGCTCCACCGATGAAAGTAAAATTTTCTGTATTTTGACAGTTTACTAAGCAAACGCCGAATGTTACTTTAAAAAAAAGAAAAAGAAATTACCTAACCCCAAAAAAATAAGATCTAAGTTTTTGTCACATTATAACACACATGCGCTTGTTTCACCAGTTCCTTTCACATCACACATCGCTTGCTGTTCATCAAGTGAAGAGTGATGTGAAAGATCCTTGAATCGAAAATACGAAACTGTCAAGTTTTCAAGTGATGTGATCGTTCATCAGTTCGTGAATCGTGGTCCTGATTATCGTCGGAAGAGAGTGTGTACGGGAATTTGGAACGCTTGCAACATGTGCAGATACAAAGGAGGTACATTAATGGTATGGGGCGGAATCATTATTGAAAGAGGAACTGAGCACATTTTCCCACGCGGCTTCCTCACAAGTCAGCAGTATTTCGATGCTATTCTCCAACCGGTCGTTCGGCCATTTGCAGGTGCTGTTGGAGCTATCTTTCACTTAATGCATGATAACGCTCAACCACATGCTGCCCGTATTGTAGTAAACTGGTTAGATAACGAAGGTATTGATTTATTGCTATGGCCAGCACAGTCATCGTACTTGAATCCCATTGAGCACGTATGGGACATGCACCAACGAAGAATTACTCTATTTATGGGTAACCTTCACAATAAGTTTCAATTTCGAGAGTACACAAATACCTCAAGCATACATCAACAATATAATTTTAAGCATGAATGCTGGATGTAGAGCTGTGATAAATCAACGAGGTGACCATACTTTATTTTTTGTTTTTCTTTTTATTTTTAGTGACGTTTGAAAAAATAGTGAAGTAATTTTTTTTGTTCAATTTTCTGTTGTTTTTTGCGAAAAAGTTGATGTTTTTGACATATTAAACAACAATAATTGTTGTATATTGTTGTATTCGTTTCTCAAGTTGATTACAGGTAAAAACACGACCACTTATAGAAATATCCCCGGAGTGAATTTTTCCACTTCATAGAGATATTTATTGAGCCTATATCGATTAATTAACTTATCGGGCGACGACCTAGCACTGTAGTGGAACGCGTTTGATGCGATAATAAACAGAATAAAAAAAATTAACTTATCTAGTATTTTCCTATCTATAATTTTCAGTCCATTTATACTCCGTTCCCCGATCTCATTCATCCTCCTGGTACCTATAGCATATAGCATACAAAAGTAAAGTCATGTGACATGCATTTAAAGTGTACCAAAGTGTTTTCACGCTAAAGTTACATTTAGAAAGTGACAAGCTTCAATCAAAAGTTATTAAGTCCTGATTAATAATCATTTTTTTCCAGGTACTTTCGACCAGAGCTACATTCCACATGCTATAGCTTATAGCGCATGTCTAGGAGAGCATAGACTCCGTTGCCAAGGACTTGACAATTACACTGGAGCACCTTTAATGATGCACGTTGGCAATTGCGACCATCAACAAATTGACAATGTAGTGCATTCGAGTCAACAAATAGTGATTGCAAGTAGTGTAATGTCGGACGATGGTCAAATGCGAGTGAAAACAAGTACAGGAAAAAAAGGACATAATTGTGTATATATACATTTCATCATTTTAGTCGCAATTTTTTTAGGAGAAACTTGAAAACACACACATACAATGTTACGCGTATATGATGTAATAATAGTGAAAAAAACCTCCTCAAAATAGTTTTTAACATCTTGATTGTACGGAACTAGCAAAAAATGTACAAGAAAAATCTTTATATTATGGAATTGTATTGATTCACCGTTTTGGAATAACATCAAATATTGTTTTGTGGAGAGAAAATGTATCATTGATTTAATCTGGATGAGAATATCTTTTATGTCTACTTAGTATTTTGTATTGAATGGTTTCAAGTAAGTGAATGATTAAATAAATTGATCGTATGTAAGGATTATATTTCTCAGCAGAAGGGGTTGGACTGTGATAATAATAATATCAACAAAATTTCTTCAATTCATAAAAAAATATAAAACATAAATAAGTACCTTAACAAATTTCATATAAATACAAAGATATGACTATAATAAGTTAAAATGAAGCACGATAGCCGATCGAACGCCCGTTTTCAGCAATTGTGAAAGAAAAGTAAATACACTACCTTACAAGTAAATAACATGGTACACACAGTGCGACCCATTTTGTTCGGAAGCTTTTGTAAAATCCGCATTTTCGATATATTTGATTTAATTTTTTTCGTTAAATTCGATATTAAAAACAGTTGAGTGTGGACAAATTTTTAAAATGGCAGCATGGTAAACCAAAATTACGACTTAAACATATTGTACAATGAAAATTCGAAGCCTACAACCATTTTTGGAGTTGTAGCGTATGAAATTAATGAGAAATTGTGCTGGTGTAATTAAAATACAAATTAACAACTAATAATACATTTAAAGCACTCAATAATAATTTAATTCTAAATTTTTGTACCATCGACTAGTCCAAGCGGTTTTTTCATTTCTCATGGCGTTATTACAGCACAGGCCAGTCGTATTATGTCACAAAGTTCCAAATTCGTGTTGTTATAACTTTGTCGTTAATAAAAATTTTGATAGCTTACATTTGTGATGATTCAAAATCCAGTGATGTGATCATATTTGGGAAAAAAATTACTAATTTACTTTCGACTTTTTTGGCCTTGAAAATAGTATTTAAGCTGTAAAAATTTATGCCAAAATACTGTTTTTGATACTGAATCTACCAAAAAGAATTTAATCAAAACCGGTTGAAAAATGCAGATTTTGCAGAGGTGCTTCGACAAAAATGGGTCACACTGTATAAAAAAGATAATAATCATAAACTTCAACTTGAATTAGTAACTAAATATGGAAGAATATAATTTCAAACGTATACGGTTAATTATTTGAAAATTGTTAATTAATTGATTAAAATTGCGTGAAGGAAATTGAATTTAAAACATCTTCCTGGGTAGATAGGTAAACAAATTCAGCTTCTTAACAAAGCCGATTATTTTATTTGGTGAATGATATTTCAGGTCCAAGGGCGAGAGAGAGACCCTGCCAAACATCAGATACCTGATTCGAGCCGCGGCGGGGCAGGCACAAATTATATGCTCTGCTGTTTCATCATCTTCCAAACAAAGACGGCAAGTCGGATCTTCCGACAGTCCAAGTTTCAGCATATGATGATTCAGATGACAGTGACCTGTTAAAAGGCCTGTTAGACAACGTAGGTCATGTCTGCTATGGTCTAACATTTGTTTGGAGACATACTTCGAAGGATGTATAAAAGCCTTTGAATGAACCAATCCTGGTAAATTATGCCAGAAGTCTAAAGCTCTTCTTGCTGTCCAGGTATTTAGTGTTTGTTTGGCAAAACTTATTGCGATGCCAATTGTAGGTTCTGGTCCGATGGAAACACGTGCGGCACCCTCCCTTGCAAGAAAGTCTACCTTCTCGTTTCCTTCCATGCCAGAATGGCCAGGGATCCAGACCAGCAATACTTTATTGAGTTCTCCTATTGAGGAGAGTCTTTTTTGGCAGTCTAAAACCAATTTCGACGTTACACGGCGAGGGCTAAGTGCTTTTAAAGCCGCTTGGCTGTCCGAGAAAATTTTTATTGTTCTATGTATGAGATTGGCTTGCTCCACTCTCTCCACACATGAAACAATGGCGTTTTTGAGCCGTCTGTGAACCAACAGCTATCTGCTCTTAATAGTTCATCCTTACGGAGGACCCATTCATCTCTATTTGGAATTAGGACTGTGTAAGGCAGGTCGTAGTTTACTGTTGAAGGCATTATGTCAGAGGTCATTCCCAGAATACTGTGACTTTCACTGTCCGCTAGTATTCTGCTTCGTTCTGCATAAGCCTGATTTGTGCATTTGGAAATATGTACAATTCTGTATGCTGTCTATCTATCCTCTCTTTCCAAAAATATATGGAGAAGAGGTAGGTCCAGAAGGATTTCCATGGCTGCTGACGGTGTGGAGCTGATAGCACCAGTGATTGCCAGACAAGCCCGTATCTGTAAACCAGAGAGCTTTGCTTGGGCCGTTCGCTGTGAAGCTTTTGGCCACCAGGCAATAGCTCCATATGTGACCATTGGTCTAACGATCATCACATATATCCAATAGATTTGTTTGGGTCCCAAGCCCCAAGATTTTCCACAGATCCTGCGACATGTCCACAAAGATAGTCTGGCCTTATGGATAACTTTTTCCAAGTGAGCGTTCCAAGTAAGTTTCTTATCTAGGATAATCCCCAAATATTTTACTTCCGCTGCAAATGGAATAACCTCATCATTGTAGGAAAGTGGTGGAAGATCGTCCAACTTCCTTTTTCTAGTGAAGGGAACTATTACAGTTTTGCCACGGTTAACAGACATCTGTTCACTCTGATACCAACTGTGGACATCGTCCAACGTCTTTTGGAGGATATTATATACTACCCTTCCTGACTTGGTCCTTGCCAAGATGACAAGGTCGTCTGCATACGCTTGCAGTTCTACCCCTTCTCTTTCGAGATCCCTAAGCAAGTTATCCATCAAGAGAGACCACAGTAGGGGAGATAGTACTCCGCCTTGTGGGCATCCCCTGGAAACCTTAAAGCTGATGGTCTGGTCCTGAAGGGATGTAGTGGCTGTCCTATTTGCGAGCATGGCATATATCCAACCAGTAATGGTTGGTTTTATGCCCTTTTCAGTCAAAGCTGAACCAATGGAGGTCGGTAGTGCATTGTTAAATGCTCCTTCAATGTCAAGAAATATGTTGTTAAGGGATTGTGTGATTTTCTCAACAAGGTTGTGTAAAGCTAAATCTGTTGATTTGCCAGTTTGATAAGCATATTGATGGATGCTCAGGGGGAATTATACAAAGCTACCCGCCTTATGTAGCAATCCAGTGCTTTCTCAAGTCCTTTAAGAAGGAAAGATGTTAGGCTAATTGGTCTGACTGATTTAGGGTGTGGGTCTGTGCGGCCCACTTTTTGTATATATACCACCCTAGCCGCCAACCAACTGGGTGGTATGTAATTCCACGCCAGACTAGCTCTATACAGTTTAATGAGGATGGGTAGAAGTAATTCCAGTCCATTTTGCAGCAGAGCTGACAGTTTTCATGATAGGAGGAGATCACTGCTTCGCGAAGCTTTTCCGCTGCAGTATCTATCCCATCACAACTGTTGATTGTGGTGAAACCATCCCCAACGTACCGTTGAAGGGAATTTCTATATCCACTCCAATCAGTAGCTTTTGAGTCACGATATTCCACCACCGGCCTCTGGCCTATTTCAATGCTGATTGAATATGTCTATGATCCGAACACAAAGGTTCAGTAGATACAGCCCAATGCCGTACTTTATTGCTCAGAAAGTTTGAGCTGATAGTTAAATCTAACACTTCTGATCTGTTTCTAGTTACAAAGGTTGGTTCGGGGCCCTTATTTATAACAGCCCTTCCACTAGTATATAATCAAAGAGTAACTCACCTCTGTGATTAATATTCGTGCTGCCCCACGATGTATGGTGTGAGTTGGCGTCACAGCCCATAACTAATTGAAGTATTTACTTCTTGCTATAGTCGATCAATAGTCGTATAGCAAGAGGGGGTACAGTATCCATGTCTCCTGGGAAGTATGCAGAGCAGGCGACTATGTTTGTCATGCCATTCTTTTCCGGTAAGTACATCTGGATGGCTACTACATCTGGAGTGCAAAAGCCTGTGAGCAAGAAATAATTAATATTTTCCCTGATGAGTAGACATGCTCTAGCTTTCACCCCAGGGCAGGCTACCAAGTAGAACTACATATAGGAGAAGACCGTTTTCACGAAATGTTTGGTCATCTTTGTGGACTCTCCTCCGATATGGTGATAGGAATGGACATACTCCGAAAAAGATAATTCAACCTGGATTTAGGAAGTGGACAAGTAGACAAGTGGACAAGATCACCGCTAGCTCTCAACGAAAATGAAGATATCCGATTACAAAGATTTTTGGATGAGGAACTACCGTCATTTGAGAATATTCGAAGAGTGACCTCGTTAGTCGAACACCGGATCCGTCTTACCAATCCGGAACCGATAAAACAACGTTACCGTCCTCAGAACCCGCGAATGCAGGAGATAATAAACGAGGAAGTAGATAAGATGTTGGAAGAAGGTATTATAGAACCATCAGAAAGCCCAGCTCTCCAGTTGTCATCGTCCGTAAGAAAGATGGAAAGCCTGGGTTCTGTATAGACTTCCAAAAAGTAAACGCCGTCTCCGAGAAAGATGCCTATCCACTACCCTCCATCAACGCCGTTCTAGACAAACTCCGGAGAGCCAAGTACATATCCTGCATCGCCCTCCGTCAAGGTCTTCTCTCAGAAGACAGCAATCCAATCACTGGTTTTTCCGTTCCAGGCAGAGGATTGTACCAGTTCCGAGTAATGCCTTTTGGGCTACATGCTGCCCCTGCTACGTTCCAACGTCTCATGGACAGAATAATTGGACCGGAGATGGACCCCTATTGCTTCGGCTATCTGGATGACATTATAGTGTTAGGAAGCACCTTCGAAGAACATCTTGCTAACCTTCGAGAGGTTTTCCGCCGTCTCCGCGCCGCAAACCTACGCGTCAATCACGAGAAGTGCCAATTTGGAAGGAGGTCGTTAAGATATTTGGGCCACCTTGTAACATCCGAAGGAATTCGCACCGACCCGGAGAAAACTACCGCCATCGCTGAAATGACCGCTCCAACAAACGTCCGAGGTTTACGCCGCTTTTTGGGAACAGCTTCCTGGTACCGAAGATTTGTACCGTTGTTTTCTGAAGTTGCTGCACCACTGCATCGATTACTCAAGAAGAACAATCGATGGAAATGGGGACCCGAACAAGAAGAAGCTTTCGACAAACTCAAGGCTTGCCTAACAGAAGCACCAGTCCTCGCTTGCCCGGACTTCGATAAAACGTTCGTGCTGCAAACCGATGCCTCCGACCATGGACTCGGAGCCGTTCTCACCCAACCATCGGACGAAGGAGAACATATTATTGCATATGCCAGTCGCTCATTGTCCTCGACCGAGAAGAAATACTCCGTGACCGAGAAAGAATGCTCAGCCATAGTCTGGGGAATTGAAAAACTGCGACCCTACCTGGAAGGCTACCACTTCACCGTGATCACAGATCATCAGTCGTTACAATGGCTCCACTCCATCAAGAGCCCTGCTGGCCGACTAGCACGTTGGAGTATGTTCTTACAACAATACGATTTTGACATCAACTACCGCCGTGGAGGAATGAATAAGGTAGCCGATGCCTTATCCCGAGAACCTCGAGTTGAGCCTGAAGAAGGTATCGAAGAAATAGCACTGGTAGAACCGTTAAGTGGATGCTCATGGTACGAGCGAAAGAAAGAAGAAGTTCAACAGAATCCACAAGCATTTCCCGACTACTGTATCCGAGAAGACCGATTATACCGACATTTCTGGGACTCAAATGATCTCACAGAGCCAGAATTAGCAGATCCCTGGAAACTGTGTGTCCCGAAACCGACACGCCGTAACATCCTGCAAGAGATGCATGATGCACCCACCGCCGGACACATGGGAATAGCCAAAACCATCGCCAGGATTGCGGCCAGATACTACTGGCCTGGTATGTTCCGCGACGTCGCTAAATATGTCCGAAGCTGTGACTCCTCTCAGAAGTACAAGTCGTCCCAGATGAAACCCGCCGGGAAAATGCAGC